>PVLA01000017.1:950472-1078477 GCA_004027455.1 Hydrochoerus hydrochaeris | reverse complement strand
GTCCTTGGCTGTTGATAAACTAGCTTTGGCAGCTATATTCTCAAAATTTAGGTGTTTCCCATAATTTCAGTGTGAGGGGTGTGGTCGTCAAAGATGGACTAGTGTCTAAGATGGAGGCACTTGTTCATATCTTTTGGTAGAAAAGATAGGGCCACAGTTTCTCACCCGGCCCTCCAGGCTCTTCTCTTTGGAGCTTTCCCTTTTCTCTGTTTAATCTCTTAGCTTACCCTCAGGTCTTCCCTCAGTCCTGCTCCTCCTGCACAATGCCCTTTGTGATTATTTCAAATTTAGGGCTTAAAAAAGCCTGCTGAGTCCCAAGTGCATAACTCTGGCTCACGCTGCAGTTGCAGCTGCCCAGCAACCCCTCCTCCGAGTGTCTAGCAGGCCTTGCATATTGGGCACATCCTAACTGAACTCTGGGTCGTTCCCCTTCACCAGCCAGCTTCTCTGTGCCTCTCTGTGGCCATTCTCCACTTTCCCTACTCTCCCTCACTCTGCCCTGGACACTGACTTGTCTGCACTCTCCTACTTCTACAGCTCTGGTTCCACTGAGGCAGATCCTAGCAGGAGGTCAGGGAGAAGGGAGAGTGGAGTGAGGGTGTTTATTCCTCAGCATGGCCTACAGGTATCTCCACACAGTTCTTTTCTTTCTGGTCTCTTAAAGCCCTTAGGCCTGTGGCTGGTCACTGCCTCCTGTTTACTAGCCTTGGGGCATCACACTATGGCTTCTGGTTTCCCTATACCCTGCCCATGTATTTATAAATAGTTCCTTCATTAAGCACTCTGAATTATCCTAATTTGAGTATGCCATCTGTTTCCTGCTGAGACCTTGATTGTACCCTACATTGTGTTGTCACCCTTTTATTTAAAGAGGATATAACTGAGAGTGACCATCCTTTGTGTTCAGCCAGTTAGAAAGACGAATGTGTGTCTATGATTTTCATGCCATACTTTCAGGGAAGCCCAGGGAGAAAGCAGGACCACAGTCATTCCAGGGAATAGTAACTAGATCTTCACCCAAGAGGACAGGTAACAATACAGAAACAAATGCAAAGGGGTGAAAGAGCATTTACCTTAGATGATGACTGCTGCACAAGTCTGCTTACGTCAAAGAGGCATGTGCTTCACTCCAGCTGTGGGAATATAAAAATCATAATTCACAGAACCCTTCAAAGAAGGCAGTGAACTGTATTTTCAACCATTTTTTCCAAGATCCATGGAGTGAAGGGATATTACTTATTCTGAAGAGTAGGCATTGATTTAGCTGCCAAAGACAGAGGAAGCCGTTATTAATTTATGTACAAGCACTGACCTACACTATTAATAAGCTGGAGGACCAACGTGAAGACTCTCTTTTTTTATTGTTTACTCTTGTTAGTGCTTTTATGTGCTCTGCAGAAACTAAAGCATGAGTTCAGTTTGTAAATTCTTTTGGCATCTCATGGATTATAAAAGGAAGAAATATGATAGCTAATCTACTAGGGATGATTAGGACCACAGAAAGGGAGACTTCCCCATATGTGGAACTTTGAGGCAGAGATGTTATTTCTAACTTCATTTCCACTTCTTGTTCTTCTCTACTAACTCCTCCCTTCTCAGATTTCCTTTTACCTCTGGCTTCTTGGATTTAGATACAGCCTTGTTTTTCTTTCTGCAAATAAAACAATCTAATACATGTATTAACACAAAGGTTTCAGAGATAAGATCTGTGGACAAAAATAGCACCTTTGTTTTCAAAATGAGAAGAAAAAACAACAGTTTAAACATATAAAACATAAATCAAGGTGAAATAAGAGTCAGTTAAAATTAATTTAAAAATTTGTATTTTGAAGGTGTTCATATAAAGGGAAATGAAACTAGAAGAGGCAAATTATTAGAGAGGCAAAGATTTGTATACCAAGGGATTTGTTCTAGAATTGCACATTCTTGTACAAATAATAGATAAATTGTAACATCCATACAATAGTTAAACAAGTTGCATACATCCATAAACATGCATCAAATATTATCTTTTCAAAGTGATGAACACATAGTAACCTGTTCAATGTAAAATGCTATGTGGAAAAAGCAACTATATTGGTGTTTTTCTGTCTCTCTCTCTCTTTCCTTTATGTATTTGGTTTAATAGCTAAAACATTGGGATACCATGTGCCAAAATGCTAGCAGTGATTGCCTCCCGATGATAAATTGTAGATGAGCAATATTTTGATTCTTTATAACATTTGTATTTTATAGATTTTTGGCAATAAATGTATAAATATGTTAATTTTATAATTAAACATGGAAAATACCCTGAAAAAAAGAAGGCACTGATTTGTAAAAAGGTTTGGTGGAGTTTCAGGCTGTAAAGAGTGGACATTTTAATGTGTATAAGAGCCTTGTATTACACTGTACATAGTAGACAATAATAATTAACATCAGGTTTCACAGAATAATGAATGATAAACCTTGACTGTGTACTTAACTTTTGCCAAGCTCTATGCCTTAACACATTTCATAGTCATTGTTATTATACTAATTCATTGATAGTTTCTCTTTTAATCCATTTTAACAGCACTGTTAAGGTAGGTACTAAACTTATCCTGAAGAGTCAAGTATAGAAAAGTTAAATATATTAGGGTAAAACGAACTGCTATAACACAAACCTGAAATCTAACTGGATTAATGAAAAGAAAGATTATTCTTTAATCACATAAAAGTTATTTCTTAATCATATAAAATCTCACTGGGAGCAACAGTGGGGGCTAGAATGAGTTTTCCACTCCCTGCACTGGTAGAGACCCTGCTGTCTCTAACACACAGCTTCTGGATAGTCATCAGACCAGCAGCCAAGATGAGTGGGATAATGGAGGCCTGTGCAGTTTTTACAAGTCAGTCCTGGAAGTGGTATAATTTCCACTCACATTCCAGTAGCCATAACTCAGCCGTGTGGTTACTCCCTGTACTCACTGCAAGGGAGGCTAGGAAAGACAGTCTACTTATTTCCTCAAAAGGCAAAAAACAAAAAAATCAAACAAACAAACTAAACCAAAAAAAAAGGATTTTTGTGAATGGCATAGTAATCTTTGCCATGTGAGGCATCTTACTAAAGATCACACATCAAAGAAGTAACAGATTCAGGATTTGAATATAGTCAGGCCTGTTCCCAAGCTGACCATCTTAACCAGTTACATATTCATACTATCTGTATGGAGAAGATGTCATCTCAAGATTCTGCTGCTTTATTACTTCTGAAATCTGCCTCTGCATTTTCCTTCAGTCTTCTCTCAGCTCATCTTACAATATTCAGTATTTCTTGCCAGGATTATTGTAGCTCTCTTCTGATGAAGTCTCCCCACTTTACACTCCAGCTGTGCCAATCTATACTGCACAATTCTGCGGAGATGTCTTTTAAACATGCAAATATGCTTATTTTACTTCTTTGCTTACAGTTTTCAATAACTCCTATGAATAAAACTCTGATCGCTTAGTCTGATGCAAGGCTCCAAAGAGCCCCTGCCTGCCCTTCTCCCTTCACCTTCCAACACTCCCCTTCGTAAATTCTATGAAGTTCTTTGGACACAACATTCTCTCTCTTTCTTACCTTACTGGCTTTGCCTAGAATATGCCTGGTTCTTTATTTTCCTGAATTATACTCACCCTTGAAGGTTTATCCAAGCATCATCTTCTCCTGAAAGCTTCTCCTGACCACCTCCACCCCGTGTTAAATATTCCTTTGATTCATTCAGTTAGGAATTAGTTGCAGCTAACAATCTGTTCAACTAGCTTTAAGAAAAACGGAGGATTAGGTGCCTATAAAATTATTGGGAGCTGTAGGCTGAGTTTCCAAGAGTGAGTCCCAAAGTCACACTGCAGAACTGGTCCACCAAAATTACTGCCTCTGCCATAGCTGGGGAGCCAGAAAATGAGGAAAGCATCGCCATAATCCTTTGCTCTAGGTTCATTCTGCCTCTGCCAAGATCCACAATAGCATTGTATCCAGGGACCAGAAACTGGTACCACTGCCACTGAAACACCAGAAACCACCACAGCCGTGCCTGTATGAACCAGGCAGAGTGACCCAGGAACTTTTCTTCATGGTGGCCACACCCCCTTCCAAAGCTTTCAGTCTTGGCTTCTGTTTGGCAGAGGCAAGAACCACGTATATATAGGGAGCTGCAAGCAAACTAGGAAATGTACTGTTCAGTTTTCCAGCCCCTATCCCAGTGTGCTAGAAAGAGAATGAAATTAAATAGAGGGGGCAGTGGGAGGAGACCTCACTCTTTTATGCTCTCATATCTTCAGGAATGCAGCCCTGCAGTAAATGCTCTGTGCTCAGCTTCTCTTCACTATCTGTCTATCTGTCTTGTTTCACTGGGCTGTAACCTCAGTATCCTTGTTCACCTCTACATTGTGCCTGCAAGGATAGGTTCTCAGCAAGTGAATGAATGTATAAAAATTTTTAGTATTATCTTAGAATTTTCCTTTAATTTACCAGTCAGTGGCCTTTATGAATTCTATTTCCAAAATATTCTTCCAGCAAGCTCTTATCATCTCTTTATTAATTTGTATTACTATGACCCATTCTGTAAGCTAAACTTCATATCACCACTATATTTACTTTTCTAGAACACAAATCTCATGTCCCTCCCTACCCTAAAAACTTTTAATGGCTTTTCCTTTAAGAAAAGTACAAATTCCTTAGCTTGTCATTTAAGCTACTTCTACTTTTCTACTTTCTAGCTTCTGTCCACCATCTGCTTTTCTAGCTTCCATCCTGATCACACTCTCTGAACTACCTAAAGTGCCTTTGCCTTTACTCTGGCCACCCTATCCTATTCCTTCCTCTCCATCAGTCACTTTCCTGAGAGAAGTTTCCACTACTTCACTCCCAATACTCCAGATTGCTTCCCCCCTCTTCTGAAGGTCTAGAGCAGTACTTTTTACCCTGTGTTTCACAGGGCCCTGGGGCTCCTTGCAGATGTCTAGGGCCTCTTAAGGGAACAGAGGGAGGCTGGCAGATGAGGTCATGAGCTTCCATCTCATTTCTTCCAGAGTAGCTCTGCTTCAATCTGATCCCTGTATTGTGTCTCCTATAAAGCTTTGTTGGGACACAAGGTTCTATTGCTGTGAAGAAAAAAGAAAAAAAAATCTTAAAAATACTTTGTAGAGGACTTTGTATTGTGTGTACAGTGGTTGTCACCATGTATGGAGTGTAATTATGTGTGTCTGCTACCATGCAATGCTCAATTTTGAATACTCTACGTTTAATCAAATAGAGCAGCCAGAATATGTTGTTCATTTGGATCAACTCCACGCAGAGCTGTATGGGAGAAGGAGTTGGACTTTTTCTATTTCCCTAGAACAACAAAAAATGAATATCAAAGGATACGTTACAGGAGTGGAAGTTCTAGATCCTATGAACAATGCTTCACTTTGATTCAGGTTGTCATGGACTGACTCACAAAAGTCTGCCAGATCATGCAGTCATCCACCAGGAAGGACACAGAAGTGATCTCAGTGTGGGTTTGGCCATCCCACAGAAGACCTTGTGGGTCCCTTTGACTTCTATGCCTCCCTGACCTTCTGTTGTAATTATAAGCAGTCCACACTTAGATTCCAGATGGCCCAGGCTCTGAACTTTTCAAGATTGTGGTATCAGCAGTATTTTTTTTTTAACTTAGAAAACAAACTGGTTTGATGCCTTTATATCAAATTGATTTTTGTCTGCTTCTGACTAAAAGTCCCCTGAGGCTGTTTTAGAAAGGCAACCAACCCCAAGAATGAAGGAAGTGGTGTCAGGTGAGGGAGCCAAAGCTGTTACTGAGGCAATGTTGGTGTCTTCTGGTCACTGATTTGCTAGGACAGCACATTTAGAGGAAAATTTATAGCTTGTGCTCTTTAGCAGTAAATTGGAAATCACTTGTGTGAGGTAATGGATTGTGGGAGTTTCTGTAATTGTCTCTGTGGGTGGTCGGCAGTCACTTGTCAGGGGCGTTAGAAGTGAAGGGTTTACTTTCCTGCCTCTTTCACATTACGCTTTTACTGCAGTTTGATTTTTTCCCACTTGGAGGTAGGGTAATAGTACATTTTATTCCCAGAACAATTAACTTTCTACAAGAAGCCAAAATTACTTATGCTTTCCATGCCTTGAGATCTTTTATGTGATATGTTTTGGAACATATTGGCAGGGGAGACAAACAATGACCCTTGGGGTTGCCACGATTCTCAGAGAATTTTGACACCATATTCTCAGAAACACTGAAAGAATTTGCTCATTTAACTGGACCGAATGCCCATCTTTTCTAGAAAAGTTTTATAAGATGGAAAAATACTAGATGTAGCTTGATAATTTTTATTGCTACTATTCTAATTAATTCTTGAAGACCTATCTAATGTCCACAGGGAGAATGGTTGGAGCAATTAATTGCATTTCTCTTTTCCTTTCTGTTTCCAGGGGTGTCATTTAATTAAAGAGTTATGGCATAGTGTTTTTCCTTAATAGGGAGAAATGTTTTGTTTTATTTTATGACTTTCATATGCTGTTTTAAATAAGCAATCAACAAATAAACTGTGAACACCATATCTTCATATCCTGAGAAGATATCATCCTTAACTAGTTAGCCTTGTGAACAGAAGATTAAACAGAAGAACAGTCAAAAAAAAATTCTAGATATTAATTGACATTGACATTCATACTAAATATGTGGCTTGCAGATAGCCCTATACAATTTGTGATTATCAGAATATTTTCTTCTGTATGTTAAACTGTCCTATGTCATTTAGCTTCTTGAACATATTTCACATTCCATGTTTGTTTCCTAATCGTCTTATGTCACCCTGTTACCTGTTTGAAATAGTTGCTCCTAAGATGAGTATCCTTTCACATTCAACCATTGTCCTATAATCAAAGATCCCTTTTCAAATTCCGGCAAAGTCATTAGGTGTCTCATTTTCTTAAATCTGATGCTTCATTAACAAGATCATTTAGTTATTCTCATTTGCAACACAGTGAATTAGAAAGTTTATTAAATTGTCCATGGCTTAAACTAACAGGATTAAAAACTCAGATTGTGTGTGTTACAAACATATGGCCCCTTTTCATGACTAATCACTTGAGATATGTAAATGGTGTCACCATAGAAGCAGCAGAAGGAAATATAAAAATATGTGATATAATTATGTTTCAGAAGAAGAATAGCCAGTTATATTATACAAGCTCAGCTCTGAAAAAAAAATCAAAAAACTTCTTGTGTGTGGCTAAGGATCAAACAGCGCTTTATGTCTATGTTCAAACAAATAAGTTCAGAAACCAAAGTCCAGGATTAAAAGGACTATCATAAGGGATGCAAAATGCCCAGCACAGACACAATCTTTGATGAAAACGTCACAGTTCTAAAAATTGCCTGATAGTGTTGGGCAGCCTTTGAAATTTGGTTCATATGTTGAGCTTGTCAATATACTATCCTTTTTGCCAGAAGCTTAAATTCGCTTTCTTGGTTCATTTGGGGTGGGGGTAAAGGAATACAAAATTTGTTGTTCATTCATTATATGTATGAGGCAACATCTGTTCCCTGCTTATGTGTTTCCTTCACTTCTGCTTTCAGAGTATGTTGAGTAACCATAGAAATGAGCTTTATGATAACCCCAAAGGTGCACATAAATAGATAGGTACATTACTTGGGCTAACGTTCAGTTAAATGCACCAGCTCTGAAAACACTAAACTGTTTCTTGTTGATTGGTAAATAGTTGGTTGGCAAATCCTGACCCCTCCAAGTGTTCCTGCCCTGCCTGTCCTAGCCCCTCTCTTGCAACCCTCTGTAATCCAGCAACTAAAAAATAATGCCTGGTATAACAGTGGCTCCAGAGTACTGCTGGAGCTTTATGTTAAAGATTGTGAATAACATTCTTGCACAGTACCAAACTTTCTGAAAAGCAGATTTTCAGTCAAAGACTGGTATATTTCTGCCCCTCAATATTGAACAGGGTAGCATTACCTTGTCAGGATCCCAGTGGGAAAGACATGGCACACTGAAATTAAGATAATCTGATAAGAGTTTATTCATGAGGGAATTACAAAGATGTGCATGATGGGTGGGTGTGGGTATGTGTGTGATTTGGGTGATGTGGCGAGGAACTCACAGGGCTTATGCAGTAACATAGGCCCAGGAACAGAAAAGTAGCCCTCATGCTGAGCCCTAGTGGACAGAGAAGGGGTGGCTCTAACAGAGAGGAGGCTATCTTGTGAGAAATGACCTTAAATCAAGGACAGTCAACCAGAAGCAACTCTGAAGACAAAAATTCCATTCCAATTAGCCAATGGGAAGCTGGGAACCACAAGAGCCCCCAAACAGTCTATTGATTGTGCGTTCTGGGGCCATGCTCAGAGTGGGGGATTGGAGAGTACATCTGGAAGGACAAAGCAAAGACACTCAGCCTATCATCCAAGAATCTTTCTCCTGTGGAATTTTTCAAAATAGCCTTTGCCCCACATGAAGTGCTATACACTTTGTACGGAGGGCATATTAAAGATTTACGTTGTTTCTTTAAGTACTTTACACTGGGTCAGGAAATGTTAGCTTCATTCTGCATGTTATGTCTAATACCAAATCAAAGTCACACCTCAAGTTAATTTTTCAGTCAATCAGATTTACAGTTTCAGAATTAGAATGATGAAAACAAATAGGTGTGCAATTCTTTAGCAGAGACTCCTGAAAACAAAGTTAGAGATACTCTAATAGATGTAATCACTCTGAGGTTGGGCAGAGTAATCCTTTATGCCCAATAAGATTCAACTGCATCCCTGTGGTGGCTGGAATGTGAAAACACACCTTTGTGGGTGAAAAACATTCTGACTTAGGTTATTAGGTTACAGTTCTTTCAGGCCAAACTGGCTCATGCCATTTCCTCATGTAAAAATAGATGCATACTATCTACATATTAAAAGATCAGGAGATAGATCATAGACCCAAAGAGAAACTGCTTCTCTTTTTATGAAAACAAACAAACAAACAAACAAAGCCTTTGTTATTTTTCAGCCTCTCCTCCAAAGTGCTGGTCCTCCAGTGGCCTTGGTCAGAGTTGGAGAGTGTTGCCTGCTATTTGCCTCAGGTCCCCACAGTTGTCTGTTGCTTCTAATACTCCCTTGGCAGCCTCAGTCTTTGAAAAAGCATCAAAGTTCAACAGTAGCACACATGTGTGGCAGATACGGGGCAACAAAAGTCCTATTGCCCTGATGTGATGACGCAGTCAATTTGGAAATATTGCCAATTCTTTAACCCAGGAGGGACTCTTGGCTATACTAGGGTTCTTGGACCAGCTATTCTCAGGAGTAAAATCCTGATCCCTATAGCTGGTCATGGGGGAAAGCTGAGTTCTAGATTGCAATTAGGTAAATCACTTAATTTCTTGCAAGACAGGGAACTTATTTGACTGCAGAGGATTTTTAGAACACTGCTCCCAGTCAGGTGTAATGATGCCTCCCTGTAGACCCAGCTGCTCAGGGAGCTGAGATAGAAGGATTCTTTGAGTCCTGGAGTTTGGGACCAGCCTGAACAACACAGTGAGACTCCCTTAAAAATAAAAAAATAATTAAAATAAAAGAACTGCAACATGCTCTGCTGTGGCCAGGGGAACCACTTTCCTTTTAGCCAAGGTCTGAGAGGGCTGTTTTTACTCTTTGTCATCTGCAGCTTTTGCATTTATGGTGATGTCAGTCCTTCTTGGCACTGCACTAAGGAAATTATAATGTCCTCACTTCCTAAGGATATAATCTAATGCAAAGACATACAAACAGTTTTGTATTTGGAAAAGTATTCCATCTAAACAGAAGAAGAGTGAGAGTTTTAAAATTCTCCAAATGTTGAGGTTTTTTTCTTTCAGCTGTATGTCTCAAATATGCAGCAAGAAACTTGGATAATGGAAAGGCTATAGGTAATTCTAAGTCATCATTTATTAAAGGCCTACTGAATGCCCAGCACTGTGCCAAATGCTAGAGCAATGAGAGCGTATGATGTTAAAACTGGTTCTGGTCTGATAGGAGAGCACATTTACACTTAGAAGGACAAGTGATAGAGCAGGAGAGTGGAAACAAGGAAAGCTTCTTAGAGGAAGTGACATCTGAGCTGGACTTCGGCAGATAAATTCTAAGCACAGGAAACTGTGTTGGCAAAAACTGGATGTGAAAGTAATTGTGATGGGCTGGGAGAAGGCATGGTCCAGAAGGCAAACAGAGACTGTTGTGCAGGTTCTTGTGTTAGGATCTTGGACTTTATCCAGTATGCTGTGGTGAGCTTATACCAGGCAAGGAGATAGTCGATTTGACAATTTTAAGCTGTCAGCCTCTGTGAGTCTGGGAGGTGAGCTAAATATTTCTTTTCCAGTTTTATTGTAACTTACATGTGTTAAATAGCTTTCTTCTAACTTGCATTAACTTCCACTAACAATGAAGTTGTTTATCAATTGAGGACAGAAACCACAACAGTTATTTTAATGGAGATAATTTAATACATGGAATATTTAACAAGGTATTTTGTGTGTGTGTGTGTGTGTGTGTGTGTGGTGATGGGGATCGAACCCAGGCCCTTTTGCACGCAAGGCAAGAACTCTCCCTGAGCCACATCTCCAGCCCTTTAACAAGGTATTGAAGAACTGAGAAGACATAGAATACATTAAGATATCCTGGTAGTAGTAACTGAAGAAACAACTTACCAGCCCTGAGGACTAAGGGACACAGGAAAGAGGTCAGAATTATTGAAACTCAAAAGCTTTTGGGGGTGGGGGTTGCACGCTATTAGTAAACCTGTGCCTAGAATCCACTGCTGTTACGGGAGTGAATTGCCACTGCCAGGAAACAAGTGAGACTGGAGAGGTGCTGACAGGTAGAAGCAATAAGAAGGCAAATGGGAGCAAGAAAACCTCTTCTTCCTTCCCCAGACTTGACTTCTTTGGCTAGCACTTCATGGCAGAACCTGCTAGAAAGCTGACAGGTCGGAGGAGAGAAGTGTAGAGCTGAGCGGTTACAGCACAGTTACCCTTCCCAGTGTGGATATCAGTGAATGACAGGAAATGGGGCGAGCATTCCAGAAGCTAGAGGTTTCTTAGGACATTAGGAAATGAATCACGTTCTAGACTTATTTTCATGTTTTCTATGGGTGCTACAGCTGTTTTCATGACTTCTACATCTCATTTTTTAAATATATATATATATATATATATATATATATATATATATATAAAATCTTAGGACTTACTGGTTAGACATTTCTGAACTGTCCCAGCCCAAGTCTTATTATCCTGCAGACTACAGAACTTCAGGCTAAAATATGATTTTGGCCCAGACGCATGAAGAGGTGGGCATTGTCATCTGTGTCCTACTTCCATGGGCCTATTGTAGTTGTCTTGGGTGATCTGAGGTATGCATGTGATTGACAGAAAAACTTTATTTCCTTTAGTTATTTCTTCTCCATCAGCATCCTAGCAAGTACTTCCCTTGGAGACTTGGTCTTTGTAGTCACTTGCACTTGAAGAATGAATTCACGAGTGACTCTCGATCATGTGAATTAAACATTTGATTATATCCTACTTATGTTTTCCCCTAATTGATTTCTCTGTGTAAATCTTGCCTTACCCACTAGATGATAGTCTCCTTCAGGGAAGGTCTCTATGGTGGGAAACCATGGATTTAGAGTCCATAGAATTAAGTCCTGAGCTATGATATTTATTAAGTTACTTAAGCCAGTGACTTAACTCTAAATCTTATTCTTCATCTGAAAAATAATGTTAAGTACAAATATCTCTTTTAGTACATTATGATGATGAAATGGAATAATATCATAACAAGATTTGTTACTCAATAGATGTTTAATAACTGACTTAGCACCTCTTCCCTTTATTTTGTATCTCTCTGCACATATCTTATGCTAGGAATGCAGTAATAATGGTGACCTGGCTTGTCAAATTAGAGAAGTGGAATTCCTTTTGGAGAGAAACTGAAATATCTTTATATAATTCAGCTCCTCCCTAGGCACCTAGAACTTTGAGTACACCAATAATAACTAATATGTAAATATAAGTGTATATAAAAACTGTAAGTTCTGGAAAGGAAGGTTGTCCTCAGTGTACGTGGATGCAAGTTGCCAGATACTCTGTCAGAACAATAGCTATTCATTGTGTTAGTTTCAAAGCTGGCACCAGCAAGCTCAGTGTTACTCCCACAAATAAATCTCGATCAAAATTTCCATGACTTGTTGGTTTGGTGTAAACAACTCACTGCAAGATTTTTTTTTACATGGGTCACTGTGTCCTTTATGCAAATAATGCTTTTTGGGTAGTCATATGTAAAACATAAGAATTAATGATTTTTTAAAAAACCCAAACAACAATAGAAAAATGCTCATGGACCCTGCTCTCAGGAGTGTGTTTTGCTGCAGAGTGCATAGAATAAACAGCTCCTTCCACCAGAGCTGCACGTGGAAGATGCAGTCATCAGGTAAAACAGGTTGACGGACAATCCTTTAAAGGCACTGAAGCACTGACAGGCAGCTGAGGCTATGGGCTGCCAGAGGTCCTGACTTTGGGCCAAAGAATAACAACAGGCTTTTTATTTTTAAGTAGAAGTTAGCATTTGATGGCACTTAATCTTTGCAATGACCTTTAAAGCTATTGTTATTAGTTCTTTCTTCCAGAAGCTCTTTGAATAAATGAAACAACTATTTTTACTCAGCTTCTCCAACTCTTATCTCCTTCCACTCTAATCACAAGACCAGTGAGGTGATCAGCACACAGACATTCACCTGGGGTAAACAGCATTTCCCAGTGAACAACTAATGTCAGTGATGTAGCATATTTTCAAATCAAAACAATATTAAATACAGAGCATTTTAATTTATTCGACATAAGTCAGATCATGTTTAACTTCTCTGCTTAAAATCCTGCCATTTTCATCCCTCTCACTCAGTGGAAAGCCAACTCTGCGGTGGTCCAGAAGACTTGCGACCTTCCCTCTCCATTTCTACCTCACTTCCTACTCCTCATCTCCTCCCTGTCCTGCCCTAATCACACTACCTCCTTGCAGTAAGTCCACCCAGGCAAGCTCTGTTCCTAGGCCTTTGCACTGGCTATTTCCCTGCTTCTGACCTGATTCCCTCCCTCATACCTCTTTCAGGTCTTTGCTTAAATCTCACCTTCTCCAAGAGGTCTCTCTCACTCTAGCTGTGGTCAAATGCTTATCGTCTCCTAATACACTGCACATCATTTACTCAAGTTATGTTTACTGTTTATTTCACACCCTACCCCAAGATTGTAGGGCATGGATTCTTGTCCACTTAGTTTGCTGCTCTGTATCAGGTACCTAGAGCAATAAATATGCAGAGAAGGCATGTAATAAATACTTGTCAAATAACAAACACTACTCCCTTAAAGGTTATCATGAAATTTGACCTGCAGACTTACAATGCATCTCAATATGTAATTTATCTTTGTATCCATAGTAAATATTCCTAAGCTTCTTTTCTATGCATAACAAACAATTCATTTTAATAATAATTCTGTGCAGTTAATTGAAGTGCACACATTCTTAAGGCTGGAAAGAAGGGTAAAATCTCAGTGTTACAGCATAGTGAAAGGATTTTAGTGTTCCAGTCCAACATCCTACCTGTTCTAACCCCACCAAATGTGTCACCATGTGGTATTTCATCACCCTTCCCATCTTTACAGGGAGATATGTGTGTATACAGCTTGAATCAGCTTTGCAGTGAAGTGGCCATATCATCCAGTTTTTGTTTCAACAATGTCTATGTGTGATCTTGATATTTTAGCATCTCTCAGCTTTGATTTGTTCTCTCTCTCTCTCTGTCTCTCTCTCTGTCTGGAGTGTGTTTGTGTGTGTGTGTGTGTTTGTGCTTTACAGGAGCTGAACCTATGGCCCTTTCTTTGAGCTACATCCCTACATTCTTTTTTTAAATTTTAATTTTTTATATTGAGACAAGATCTTTCTAGATTGCCCAGGCTGGACTTGAACTTCTGATTCTCTTGTCTCAGCCCCCCAGAAGGCTGGGATTATAGGCATGTGCTATCATACCTGGCTTCAACCCATTTTCTTATCTGTAAAATAGTGATTAAAAACACTCCTGGACTAGGGATAAGCTCAGTGGAACAGTGCCTGCCTGGCAAAAGTCATGAATTTGATTCCTAGTACAAGAAAAGAAAACAAAAAAAAAAGAAAAGAAAAGAGAAAAGAACTGTTCACCTCTTAGCCTCCCACCCCCACCATTTTAAAAATTGTGGTAGGATACATGAACTTTATCATCAGATACAATTTCAAGCATAAGTCAGTGATATTAAATTCATTCAAAGCTTTGTGTAACCATTACTACCTATCCATCTCCACAACCTTTTTCATTTTGCAAAACTAAACTGCGTACCCATCAAGCAATAATCCCCATTTCTCCTTTCCCTCAGTCCCTAGAATCACCATTCTATTTTGTTTCTGTGATTTTTGCCTACTCTCAGTACTTTATAACAGTGGAATCACACAGTACATATTTGTAATAGTTTGTTTCACTTAACATAATTTCTTCAAAGCTCGTATTATAGTATATGTCAGGGTTTCCTTCCTTTGTAAGGCTGAGTAATATTCAATGAATGTATATGCCACATTTTCTTTCTCAATTTTTCCACCTGTGACCACCTGGGGTTTTTTTTATATTTATAAGGTTTTGTGATGATTAATGAGCTAAGGCATGTAAAGAGTTTGGCACAGTGTAAACATTAAATTTTTTTCTACTACTACTATTAATTCCTATTTTTAGATAATCCTTAGTATTAAGCTTAATCAAATCTTCTTTAATAAATACAACTGATATAATTCACTTTAACAGCTTTGAGGTGAGGAGGACAAATACAAGATTCAGCTTTTCCCTCACCTCTTAGTTTCTAGAACATCTTCCTGTTCACATTAGCAGAAAGCCCAATATTTGTCTCTTAAGGCTCCTATCTCTTATATCTCCCATCTCCTACAAACATTTGAGATTGCCAAGCACCCTGGTCTTACTTCTGTACAAAAAAGGCCAGTTCCACTTCCAAACACAAGCAGGTTAAAACTGGAGGGTTGAAGAGGTCTGTCAGAACTGCTGTTCCTCACCATGGGGTAATACCAGAAGCTGACTCTCCTCAGCCCAGTGTCACTTCCTGGCTGCTGCAGAGATTCTCCCATTGGCCTGGACCCTGTGGCTCATATGGAGTGTCTGAGGTCCAAGATACCAACCCTTATAATTCCTACTGCTCTCTCATTATTCTCAAATCACACCCATGTCTAGAAGGATCTGTAGTCTCAGCCTTTGACTGGGATAGAACCAGGCTCCCCCAGCCCGCAGGCACCCCAAAATCATTAGTTGAGACTGATCCTTTTCTAGAGATGAGTTTCCCTTCCGGAGTCTTTGGTGTCTTTGATGTCCTTTGCTCCAGAGAGCTTCTTGTGAAGTCTACCCTACCCTGCAGGAAGATTCTAATCCTGTCGTCTCCTCTCTTCAGAGGCCACTTTGCAGAGGGGCAGTACTTGCCAGACCACAGAGTCTCCCTTCTAGGGCAACAGTGCATAAACATCTTTAGCATCATTAAGTAACAGTGGCACTTAATGATTCTTCCCTGAATGAGGAGGATGTGTAGTAGGAGCCTCTTCCTGCTTCCCTGTTACAGAGCTTTGCCGCTGTGGTTTGGATATAAGATGTCTACTAAAACTCTCACATGCTCAGAGGCCAGGCTTTTGGAAGGTGATTAGGTCAATATACACATCAATGTTAGGAGGTGGGGTCTGGTAGGTTACTACAGGATGTGACCTGAAAAGGTAATGCTTCCTCTGGTCCCTGTCTTCTCTCTTTGCTTCCTAGCTGCCCTGAAGTGAGTGGCTTTCCTAGGGGGCAGACCTTTCCACCATGCAGTTTCTGCCTGGAAGTCTGTGGACCACGGAGCATAACTGTGAACCCAAACAAACCTCTCTTCCTTAAATTGTGGGTTTTGAGTATTGTGTCTCAGAGTGGGGAAAGCAGCTAAGATATTCACCAAGCAACTATTCAGAGCCCTTAGGTTCTTTTCTTCACTGGACTCCACTTATTCTTTGGGTGATCTTAGGTTTCTAACAGTAATAATAGCTGATATTTTTTGTGCTTACTACATGCCCAACACTGAGCTAAATGTTCTAACATATTGGCTAATATTTTTTCTCTTTAAGAAACTCCATCTATAAAAAGATTCCCCCTTTGGTAGTTGAGGAAACTACAGCTTAGGAAGGCTTGATCAGTAGCATGCCCCAAATCACACGGTGGCTAGGATTTGGACTAGGCTCTCTGGCTTCATAACATGGCTGCAATAGTGCATCCCCAACTCAATATTAGAGTGCAGAGACAGACTGTCATGGTAAGGATTAGATGCATGAAGAAATGATTCACATTAGCTCTGTAAGTGCTCAGAAAGTGGTCATTTGCTACCTTTCCTCCTCCACTCGGATGAACATATCATATCTTAACTACTTTGTTTTAAGTGTCTGGCTTGGGTGGGTACTCAGCAGGTGGTAAATTACTTCTGTTTTTATAGAGTGTGGTTTGAATGCCTTGCCCAATCCTGACTCTTCTCTTCTACTTTAGATCTTAAGAGTGTGACACCCAGAACAGCATGTGCTGCACCAGGTGAACTCAGATAAATGAGAGAAGAGGACAGTCACCTTCTTCACACAGGGCACTGTAGCCTGTTACCTGTGGTCTTAGGAGGCAGTACTTTTTTAGTCATTCACAGTGTCAACAGATATTGAAAATGTTGTCTGTCCAGTCCTTGACATCTCTTATACTGCTATTGGTCTGTACTTCATTTGGATTGTCCTTATTTTTTTCTTTTCCAAAAATGTCCTTTTTTTTTTCTTTTCCTGATTACTTAACTACTATGTGTGTTTGTGGAAATTTTGGGGGTAAATGCAGAAAATCACAAAGGGGAAAATTAAGTCAGTGTGAATAACATGATCCAGAGATACCCACTATTATTATCTTTATTTTTCCAATATGTATATTTATTTTTAAAATCAAATAAGACTAACACTGTTTTTGAATATATATTATATCTGCTACTTTTCACCATTTTCTCTCAGCCTGAGTCACTACCTTCTCTTTCTTAGACTATTGCAGAACTATAAACTATCCCATAAAATTAGTTTCCTTGCTTCCGTTCTTACCTTTGTACAGTCTATTCTCAAGAAAAAAGTGATCCTCTAAAGTCCTAGTGTCTTTCTCTCCTGCTCAAAACCCTCTGTGGCTACACATATTATAGAAAATAAAACCACAGCTTGCATGACAGAGCCACTCCAATCTCATTTCTTTCTACTACTCTTTCTCTCTGTCTCTTGCTTACCTGCTTCAGCCTCATCAGCTTTTTCCCAGGTCCAGCTCTTTCTTGTTTGGGGCTTTTGTTCTTCCTAGAGTACATGGCTTGGTCCCTCATTTCAGCCTGATCAACAACCACGCTGTTGGGGACACCTTTCCCAAATAGTACTTCCCCTCTGTTCCCTCATTCTGATTCTTTTCCTTCACTATGTTATTGTTCTGCAACATGATTTTTTTATTCATTTATATTTCTTTGTATGCTTTGAACACCTGTGGGTGTGTCTGCAGGATATTTCCAGCGATGTTTGACATCTAAACCAGCAAACTGAGCAGGGAATGACCCAATCTGATTGTGAGTGGCACCATGTATAATTGGCTTGTGGCCTAGATGGAATAAGAAAAAGAAAAGAGGAAGTTGGCGTGCATTTTGAAGAGCTCCACTCTGCTTGAGCTGGAACATCTTTTGCTGCTGTCCTGTGTGGATGCCAGTTACAGGTTCTTCAGCCTTCCAGTAGAATCTCACACCAGTGGCTCTCCAGGGAGCTTCCAGGCCTTCAGTTTCAGACTGGTGCTCATGCTTGATCTAACATATTCTTTGACTTCCAACTCATTGAACTGAGCAAATACCAGATTCTTTGGTTCTCCAGCATGCAGATGTCCATTGCGGACTCTCCCGACTCTGGTCCTATAAGTTTACCTAATAAAATTCCCTTACATAAGTTATATAGAGTTACTTATAGATGGTTACTTATATACTTATATATGGATGGTTACTTATAGATGGTCATATAGTGTGTGTATATATATCTATATATGTATATATCAATGACACCATCCTTACAAATGATACCTCATCATGATTTTGGTTCACATTTTTCTAATAATTAATAATACTAAGAACTTTCTTGTATACCCACTGACCATTTTTATCTCTTCTTTGGAGGACAGGTCCTCTGTTAATACTTAAAATAGGTTTTTCTTTTCTTGCTATTAAATTGTATGAGTTCCTTATGTATTTTGGATATATGGTTCACAAAAGCTTTTTCCCAATTTGTAGGTTGCCTTTTCATTTTGGCAATTGTTTGCTTCACAAGAAGGTTTTTAGTTTGATGAAATCCTATTTATTTATTTTTGCTTTTGTTGCCTGTAACATGATTTTAATGACTATAATATTCTATTCTGTTTATATAATGGCACCCTTATTGTTTTTAGGTTGCTTTCCTTTCAGGTAATATGAGTTATGCTAAATATCTTTATAGTTTTCATTTTGTGAGATTCTCTCATTTTAGCCTGGTAGAGGTGGATAGGGTCTTATTTATAATCATAATTTTATAGTAAATACTTTATATGTAGTAATTTAATCTCACTCATTTATTAAAGCAGATATAATTATTATCCCCATTTTCTAGGTGGAAAATTAAGAGCATATAACTTCTTTAGCAATACAACTATTAAGTGGTAGAGCTAAGATTAAAGAATAGGGTTCTGGTTTATATAGCTTAAAGTCTCAACCCCTCTTTCACCTCACTAGCTGGCTTTCTCCCAGTAGATGTCAGCAAACGTCCTTTGTCCTGTGAGTCATGCCTGCCTTCTACATAGGAAGCTATTGAAAAATGGAGTCACATGCTATTAAAATCTCTCTGCAGACTAATGTTAACCTGGTCCCCCATGCTCTTTTGGCATTATAGCTGGGCCACTCTGAGTGCTTCTAGTAGAACTATCGTAGAGTCCATATTTTCTCTTTCTGATCCCCAAAAAGATGGTGCACCTTGGCTTATTACTATTTCTTAACTGGACAATTTCAATGAAATACAGTTGCCATCTCAGAAATCTTGTCAGAGAGGAGGAGAGATTAGTCAGACTATCATTTTTTTTCCTGGGTCAACAAAAGTTATCTTACCTGTGCTAGAGTTTTGTTAAAAGTCTCTATTAATAAAATTTAGACATTTATCCCTCTGCAAGTTTTTGGAAATTCCACCATGCTTCATAAACTTTCATATATTACTATATTATCATTTTTTTCAGAAAATTTCAGGCATTAAATTCTTGTTCTTAAAGGTCGTAGGGCTGATTTTTTTTGTTTGTTTGTTTCATTTTTTTACCATCTCTGTTCTGGTGAGTTTTTGAGGACATGTACAGACAGTGCTGAGGCATAACTCATCTGAACCTGGGGATTTAAATAGAGCAACCAGGTGGTCTCTTCTCATCTTTGCACTGTTTCTGACTTTAATTTCCTCTCAGTTATATTTTTGCTCTTTTCTGGTGCCAAGATTATTCTTGATAGAGAAGATGGAAACAGACTAGGAGTGGAGTGATTCTGTTTTCACCATATCATCTGTAAGTTAACCATGTCATCTGCTCCAAGCCAAAACTTCTCTTGTTCTTTTTCTTGTGCTGAAAAATCCCAGTGGTTCTTATTGTGGTTCTATGTAGCATTATCCCAAGCCCAACTTTCTACTTCCTTGATTTGATTCTTTCTTTTCATGCTTCTCCTTTGTATTAGCTTTTGGGTGCAGATTCCTCCTTCTGCTCTTGTAAGTATCCTGGTAAAATATAAGCTCATTGGAGACATGGTGATTTCTTTGGCTAGCTCCCAGTCTTTTATCTTTGCAGAATTATTTGTGAGTAGACAGTCAACATTAAATCATGTGGAGCCTCTAATTCTTCTAGAATCAAGTTCTACATGATTAAAGTCTCCAACCATGGAATCAAAGAACATTTAGTGCCTTAAGTGTGGGAAGTCTGCAGTAAAGGCAACAGGAGCAATAGCAGCCAATCTTTGTTGAGGGTTTGGCATGATTCAGGCACTGTGTTAGGGCTCTGTATGCTTTATATCATTTACTTCTCACAATCGCCAGAACAAGATAGGACTAATTATGCATGACTGTAGATGAAGAAATTGAGACTGAGGGAGGTGACATTTGCACACCCATAAGAACAGAGCCACAAGCCTGACTGGTATGTTCATATTCCTGAGGGTGTTCTTTAACCTCCCTAGTATGCTGCTCTCTGAGATTTAGTCACCTAAAAATCACTTTCTTTTTTTGTACTTAGGGTATCCTGTTTTTCTAGTCTCAGGAACAAACTACTCTTATTCCTGTCCTCGCCCTTGCAAATCATGATAACAAGGCCCCTTTTCACTCCAAGTACCAGTCACTTCCACTCTATCATTTATCTAGTTCTCCCTCATTGACCGAAAATAAGTCTAAGCAGCCGCTCTCTTCATTGCATCTTTGTCCTTCTGAGATGTGAAACTGTCAGTAGAGCAAGGCTTGAATAAAATAGATGCTCTGCTTCTGGCAGAGTGGGACTCCTCACAGACCTCTGGACAGTTCTTCCATCATTCCTCAGTCTGCAGAGAAAAGGGCCTGATGGCTGGAGTGACAGCTGTGCTTAGACGGGCGGTCCTGAGGGGGACCAGCCCTCTGCCTCTCCTCCTCCCTGCTGGCTTTTTATGCTCTGGGAATACTGTGCTGAATTGAAGGTTTTTCTTCAACTGTGATTTACATGCCATCTACTTTCAAAAAGCAAGTGAAGTAGTCACAGTAAAATATGTCTAAAACAGGACAATTAAACACATTTTTAAAAGAGGAGCAGACAGAGGTCAGAAATCACTTGGTTTGCATTGCTGACAAGAAATTTTATAGCACGTGGATGTATTTGATCAATTCTCAGTACATATGTGTCGGTGTATGGGAACGGCGGGAAAACCCTGCAGGCAGAGAGAACATAGAACTCAAGGGCCCATTATCTACAAGTCTGAGTTGCTTTCTCATCCCTGAGACACAACACCTGACACCTACAATTTAAAGGATGAGAGGTTTATTTTAGCTCACAGTTACGGTCCCAGGTTGACTGGCTCCAAGGCAGAAATGGCAGAGGAACAGAAGAGTCTGGCAGAGGAAAGCTGCTCTTATCATTGCAACCAGGAGTCAGAGAGGGAAGAGAGGAGCAAAGGATGAAGATACATTTTCCTGAGTCTTCCTCCCAGTGACTAGTCTCCAACTAAGCCCTGCCTTCTAACAGCAAGGCAGCTATGGCATCCTCACGATCCAATCACCTTCCCCAAATCATGCCTCTGGGTGCATGCGAATTTTCAGGTTCATTCTTGATCTCAACCACAACAATATATGTCTAAATCAAATAGCATCTTGCCTAATGACATCCATGGAGACACACTTATACTAGCTTATCTCAGTAAGCCTCAGGGGAAGGAAGCAGAGAGACAACTGCTGGTGTTAATTCTAAGTTTATAGTAGCTTGTCTGTGGAAAGGTCACGGCTAGGGCAATTCGTCATTGTCACTGACGAAGGACCACAATAAATTTGTCTTTGAATATTAATGTCTAATTCATATACAATACAGATAAAACTCATACTATCCATTTATCTCTTTGTTATTCTTTTTAAGCACATAAACAGGATAAATCATAATGGAACTTTTTATTATTGCACTTGTTTCAAGGGGTAGTTTTGCTATGGTTTATCTGTTAAAGCATATTTTTAGTAGGGAATGCATAAGTGAGAAACTAGTGAGAGAATGAATGAGTGCCTGCATGATTCCGTGACACTAATGAACCTGTCTCATACTTGCAGTGCCATAAATAATTCATTCATTAGAGGTGAGTGTAACATCAGACAGCACAACCTGTTGTGACATTGCTGGCACTAAGGCAGCTCTGAGTCACATTCAAAGCTAGTACCATGACTCAGGGGATTATGGGGAAGCACAGAGGAGCCCAGGAACCACTCTGACGTCTGTCCAGGCACACATCCACACTCAGCTTAATAGTTTTACATATGACCAAGTTAATTTTACAGCTACATGGAAAAACAGAGATGCCATGATGGTGACGAAGAGTTGACTTGTGAATTTCTGTGTCGTGAGAGATGACCAGGTGACCAAGTGACCAGGTGAATCAGAAAACATTCACTGAGGTCTCTGGTGAGAATTTCCTCTTCACATACAGATCTATAGCACTATTTCTGTAGCTTGTAGAGTGGAATCAAAGTACACCAAGTATTGTCAGGATCAGTTAAAGCAGTCAAGTAATAAAATATCAGGCAACAGCTCTAACCACAAACATTCTCTTTCTGTTTTCTTAATGTGAAGGATTTAAGTGTACAGGTATTTATGGGAGAGGTACTAGCTACTTGTAGGCAAATACGCACACTGAGCTACAGGAAGGCATTTCACACGGGCATGATTAGGGCAGAGGAAATAGCATTAGTAAATCTGAGTGTGCCTTTTTTTGTTAGCTTGATAGAACCTGATGATAAATAATTTTTAAAAAATTTATTTAAGGCTGAATTAAAATATGTAATTTAAAACTTCTTGGGATAATTTACAACAAAAAGTGTCTACAAGTGATTGTGAAAAATTTTTTAAATTTTATTTAAAGAGAAAAAGAAAGAAAAACAGAAAAAAGGTAGAAACAATACAGAAGTTCAAAAAAAAAATAAACAGTAAGAAATCACCAGTTGACAAGTTACACATTGTCTTCCTAGATATAGTTATACAAGTTACAAAATTAAAGCATACAAAGTGGACATTTAAACAGTGAGGCTACAAACAGTTCCGTTCAATGATCCAATAAAAACCTAACAACATGGTTATCAATCCTACACACTTAAATATACATGCAGTTATATCCTTTAGAGCACTTTCTTTTCCTCCTTTTGCTTTTTAAGTCCATTATCTGTTTAGTTATGTCATGTTTAAGCTTGCTCAGTATCTTACTGATCTGTTTTGTTGTTGTTGTTTACTTTTTTTTTATTTTGAAGATAGTAAAATACAGCTGAACAAGATGGAACAAAGCCAATTGAGACAATGTAGTGACATTGGTACAAAACTTCACAGCAGATTATTGGGATAACAGTAATAGGTAAAATAGTATATCTCATTTTCTTCACAATAGTTGTTCTTTCAATCAGGTACAGCAAAATTGAAAGAAATACCAAACTTATAAAAACAGAATATTGAGCAGAGCAATACCATTAATCAGAACAGATAAAAACAGTGATAAAAATATTTGCCTTCAAAGAGATGGTAGAAGGAAATCCCCCTTATTTGCTATATTGCATATAGTCAAACTCACAAGAGATACTCAGATCTCTGGCTCCCACTTGCTAACAGAGTTGGGGGGGATGGATGTTTGATTCTTAGCCCATGCACGGTAGGCTCACAGCTGCTTACCAGAGTGGCAGAGCTGGCCACTTGTTTTTCCAGTGCCCTAAGTTCCAACATGGCGCAGATGTCAGAGGATGCTGATGGTTCTCACCCTGGAGCGGTATGGCTTGTCAGGCCACAGCCACTTTCCAGAGTAGCGAGCTGGCTGCTTGTTTTCCCAGTGACCCAAGTTCCAACATGGCACAAATCTCAGGATGGTTCTCACCCTGGAGCAGCCACAGCTTGTCAGGCCACCTGATTGTGAAATTTACTCAATTTGTTAAGTATTTGTCAGTCACTTGGTTGTTTGTACATCTATCCACTCATCCACCTAACCTTCCATCATTCATTCATAGTTGGCAATATTTTGTTCCTTCCTCCTTCCAATATTTATCCATTGAAATCCTATTCCTCAGTACTTCAGAATATATCTGCATTCAGAAGCAGAGTCTTTAAAGAGATGATTCAGTTGAAATGAGATCTTTAAGTAGATCCTAGTCCTATATGACTATTGTCTTCATAAGAAGAAGAAATTTGAACAGATGCAAAGGGAGAGACCATATAGAGACACAGAGAGAAGATAATCATCCACAAACCAAGGAAAAAGGACTCAGAAGAAAATAACATCTTCATGTCAGAGTGCAAGCCTCCAAATTTTTTTGTGAGATAATACATTTTTATCAGTCACAGGATACCAAAAGCTAAAGAGGTATGAGAGGTCATGTTTTGTTTTGTAATTCATGCTGCATCATTTAGGTGTAAAACAGTCTTTAGAGAATTTTTGTTGTTTTAAACTCATCAGCAAACTCGTTTTCACAGTAAAATCATATTTGTGGCAGATCCATTTATTCCCAGCTCACATGGCCTCAAATGATCACCAGAGGGAGAGGAAGGTATAGCAGAGTCAGCAGGCAGTCTGGCCCATGTATGTTCCATTTGTGCAATTGCTGTGTAGACAGAGCCTCCAATTTAGGAAACAAATTATGGCTTGAACCAAGGTGAAGGCATGGAGCAGGGCCCTGTGGCTTTTGGAGCAGAACCTAGTCACACATTTTAAGAAAAAACAAGTTATAGAAACATGGAATTTTGAGAGCTGTGAGGTACTTCAGGTATTGACCAAGGCCCTCATTTTATTGATTTGGAACCAGAGACAAAGGTTAGATGTTTGCCTAAAGTAAAAAAACTAGCTAGTTGCAGAAATGGGATGAAGACCTTGGTTTCTTCCTCAGTATAGCTGTCTCTTCTGCCACTATAGGTTTGGATTTTGGAAATTAGAATTCAGAGCTAATTCACTCACAAACACTGTGTTTGTAATTGAGATCCATCACTGCTGAATAGAGTGTTGTCTGTTCCTTGGTGTTGGCCTGAGCAGATAGATTTCATATTATTGTGCATTTTCTCGCTCAAAAATAGCGCTGTTCAAGCCAGTCATGCTGGCCCACACTTATATTCCCAGCACTCAAGAGGCTGAGGAAGATGGATTGCTGAGAGTTCTGTGCCAGCCTGGACTACACAGTGAGTTTAAGACCAGCCTATACTACATAGCAAAAGCCTGTCTTAAAACATACACACATGTGCACACACACACACACATACACACACCCTAACATAAAGTGAAGTTTATTAAAAAAGAGTTGTTTATTAATAGGATAAATGTAGAAAAAAATGGAGAGAAATGCTGATTTAGTTAACAACTTGTGGCAGGTACTGCGGGGGTCTTCACGGCATCTTACACAGAAAACCGAAGGTCAAAGAGATTACGTCTCTTATCCAAGATATCTAAGACCAATGGCAGTTCCCGAAATTGTTTTGTCCCAGGGCCTGCAATTCTGAGATTCTGCATTCTTCCCCTTTGCATAAGTACCATAAGGCTATACTAAACTTATATAAAGATTTAAACTCATACAAACCTGGAATTATATCATATTATTAACTTCAACTTTTTCCAGCCAGTCACTGTTACTGCAGCCTTGGATCCATCTCCAGACTAAAATAGAGCACAAGCTTATTTTGAACCTTTTTGGCCTGGAATTTGCCCAGAGTTCTAAACCTTGAACAGCTGTACATCAAGGCTCATTGAAGGCGGCTTTCAGTTACCCTTGTAAGTGGTAAAAGATTGCTACCTCCATGGGTCCTCTTATCTCGCTTGTCAGATCTGGCTTTACTGGTAGCTGAAGTGTGTCTCTCTTCTCTGAAGATCATTTTTCATTCCATAGATGACCATGAGTACCATTCTTTGTTCTTGTGGTAAGAAATGTAACTGCTGAGGTACATAGTGAATTTTGTTTTTACTTTAACAGAAAGATAAAGAGAATAATCACAGTAATATATAGTGTGTCAGCCTGACTACTTAGATTCTGTTTGTGGGTTTCTTTTTCTATGGAGCTAATATTTACTGAGCAATGATGTTCCAGGCACCCTCTAAGCCCCTGATATATATATATATATATATATATATATATATATATATATATATTATCCCTTAAGATTCTGAGGAACATACTTATTTTATAGAGGGGTAAACTTTTGCTTAGGAGGATCAAACAACGCAGCCTGACTGACCCTGCCATCAAAAGCAGAACACTGCTTTGAACTCAGACTGCGTGTGCAAACCCCTGTGCTTTTTACTCCTGTGCATCTCTTTGTCTCTTTGTTCATTTCTTGAGTAAGAAGGGTTTTCTGTGCTTACCCATTTATTTTCCATAACTCTTGCTCTTGGGACAGATGATTTCTAAAATCCCTTGAGTATTGAGATTCCATGACTGATTAAAATTGTATTTAATGCAGTTTGATTAATTTTTACCAATGCCCCCATTCATTCATCATGTTAATTTCTTTACAGAAGCTTCCAGCAACTTTTTAGTTTACTTACGCCTCTCCTGATGTTAAACAAATCATGCTGCTTTTCCTTGAATAATGTTTAAAACCCCAATTTAAAAAATGTAAGGTTTAAGAACATATCTGAAAGAATTTTACCATGCAGACAACATACCAATTTTCCATATGGACCAAAATAGTCCTTTTCAGTCCCTGTTCTCTCCATCCTCTTTTCCTAGTCTCACAGATGCGGTGTTAATTGCTTGCAGCTTTGGGTCCTTCCTAACATGAGGTAAAAATTTTGAGTGTCTTGGGCTTGAGAGCTCTGTTGTTAGACATGACAGATCTGGAACTGGTGTTGGCTCATTAGAATGCTGAATCCAGATGGAGATCAACTCATCTGATCTTCAGGAGGCTTCTGGAGAACTGAGTGTTGACTTCTCACAGACTCAGGTTGAGAGCCATGTGGTGTGACTGTTTCTATAACTAGGACACCAGTGGGTCAGTCACAGCAGCTTTAGGTACAGCTCACTTGGAGCAATGCAGGCATGTGAGTCTTTCTAGTCAAGTTGTGGTGGTTGAAGAATGATTCTGGAAGTGACTTTATTCACAGACCTGCTAATTGGACTAGTTCGGAGTGTCTGAGTGACTCCTTGCAGCTGAACGTAGACTTTGCTGAAGGTGCATCTAAAATTCATCCAGACTGTTCTGAAAAAACAAGGAGACTCAAAAGAAAGTAGTGGGATTCTGCAATCACATCTGTAAATAGGGAGTCATGCACTATAGCTTTGGAGACTATCTTGATCTTACCTTGTTTGTAACTCTAGTATTTGGAATCAGGCAAGCCTACATGCCAGGCATGCTCTGCTCTTACTGGCTGTATGATAATGAAGGCCTCACCGGGTTTCCTTGCACTTTCTTTTCCTCATCTGTAAATTGGGGTGAAATGCCTCCCCAGAGTCTGTTGTGAGGACAGCTTGCAATGGTGCTGGGGAAGCTCACTCGGCACCCTGTGCTCAGCCGCACAGCCAGTGCTCAATCGGCAGCTGCACTATGCTATTTTTATTCCCTCTTTTGCTCCCTCTCCACAGGCCACTCTCCTCTAGAAAAACAAGGTTCATACAAACCAGCATTGTACCAGCGCTTCCACAGATGTGCTCCATGCAATGCGTATGTGCTTGATGAGGTTTTAATAAATTTAATTTCAAAATCATGCTTTACAGAAAGGTATCCAGAGTAACTGCTTTATAACAAAAACAGTAATAATTTCTAAATGATTTTCATTTAGGCTTCTTTATATAGTGTATTTGCACAAAATGAGAGGCTGCCCTCTTAGCTTGCTAGAGGAACAGTAGCTACACGCAGACAGTTCTTGCCTCCTGGATCTTTACATAGCCACTCCTTTTCATGTTTCTGCTGAAGGCTGTCTCACTTAATGGTGCTGTCATAGCCTTGCTACTCTTTGTAGGCCTCTGTCTCTCCTGTGATGAGTAGAAGTAGGCCAAGTTCCGTGGCTGGCCAAGACTTGAACTAGAGTGTTGAAATCAAAAGTCAAAATGCATCCCAGGACTAGCAGAGAGGGGAGGTACTGCCCTCCTGGAAGCTGCCCGAGGCTGTGCTGCAGTGAGGATGGTCTTTATCTTGATACAGAGATCAAATTCCCCAAGTAAGTCCAGGTGAAGCATAACTATGCTCAGCACATAGTAAGTATGCAGTGTTGAGTATCATTTTTATTACTGTGACTGTTACTACTGACTTGTCCCAAGATTCTGGGATTTGGCTCAGATTGCATTTCCTCAGTAGTCTTCCATCTTACAGAATTGAGGGGTGGATTTTGAAACCAGTAGTTGCACAAACAATGAGGAAGCAATTAGGCAACCTCAAGATTGATTCTAAGAGGCATCTCAGACCCTCTGTGTTTTCCTTATTTTCCATAAATTGCTGAGGCTAGCTGGCTCCAGCTGGGTCTATCTAATTTATCTGGACTGTTGCTGTCTTCTGTGCACTGCTGAAGGGATGAGCGCAGTGCTGTGTATTCATCTGATGGGCTGGCTGAAATGGTATGCAGCCGGACTGCTAAGTCCACACTGTCTGACATTTACTCCTTGGATATCTGAATCTACGATTGTATACTTTGCATTGCAATCTAGATTTCAGAGGAAAGTTTTGGACAGAATAACCCAAGCCAGGTCTGGGTAATTTAAAGCCTGAGTGAAATGGGGCAGAAAGAGCCCAGAATATACAGGTCTGAATCTTGGCTAGGGAGATGGGGAAGATTCCAGGCGCCAGACGGCTGGCCTCCCTCCAAGTGTTTACCACCCTGGTGCCACGGGGCTGTTGGCTGGGCAGCCCATGTGCTTGTTCTCCCCCTTCTCTCCTCCCTCAACACCTTCTCCCCACTTCTTCCTCCTCATGTTTTCTGTAGGCTGCAGAGACTCAGGACCTACTAACCCAGAAGGAGGACAACTAGTCACATAAGACAGAGGAATCAGATCCTACCCTGGTGGAGGACACTGTGTGCTTACACCATTTCTCTGCCTGTGAGATGTAAGAGTTGCCCTAGACTTTGAACTCCAGCCTCACTCACATCTGCCAGGGTGTGGCCCTTTTTTCCTGGACGATTTCCTTGCTCTTGGGGGTGGGGGTGGTAAGGAGGGAATGATGTGAGGCTTGAGACTGAATCTCCAGGAAATAAAAGGCTGTGGGTGGCCATTGACTAAGACAGAGCCAATGAGAACAAGGACAGCTGTTTCCTCTGTGCTGCTCCCTGCCTGCCCCTCTTCCCACATTCACCTCTTTGTCCTGTGGTGCCCAGGCTGCCTGCCTTGCTTGGACACCACAGATCTTGCCATAGGCCTTCTCTGAGACCCCTGGGGCTTGCAGCTGGTGGTCCCTTTATCTGTCTGTTTCTGAGTCCACTTCCCAGAGGAGAATGCATGTGCTATGGGCATCAACTGCAGCTCCTCCTTGGTGCACCTGCTACTTGGGAAATTATTGATGTTCAGCCTGGGATTGCTTTCTTTTCTTCCTAAAGCCTCCTATCACATGGAGTCTGATCCCTGAGCCAGTCTAGTCTCTGGGGACAGAAGATTCGGGGCTCTTTACAAGGCCACAGTGTTGCAGGAACTGCACAGGAGAAGTGTTTCCCTACTTGCTTGCTATACCTATGTAAGAGACTAAAGGAATTCTCTCCATAAGGTGAAAAGAGGATATCTTGTGATCGTCATTTCTTCACTTCCTGTTGCTAACAGCCAAGTGTGCCTGAGGGCAGAGGGAGCCAGAGGTCAGACAGGTGGCCAGCCCTGGCGTGAATACTGACTGTGTGTGCAGGAATCTGCCACTGCCTGGGAATACCTGCAGCAGTCTGTCTGCACACCCTCCATGTACCTGGGGCCCACTCTGGCAGGCTGCTGCAAGACACACTGATGATGGTCACGCCCATGGCCTGACCACACAGACAGATGCTCCAGGCACCGTGATTAGGATTTCTTTCCAGAGGTCCTCTTGGATTTGTCCTAGGAGGACAGCAAAGAAGGGCATCCAGAGATCTCACATCCACAGAAGGTTTCAAGTGTTTCTCTCCCAAGATGTGCTTATAGGCACAAAAGATGAAAATGGTTATCTGCTTTTATGCCCAAGCTTAGTATGAGGCCTGTTAATTTTAAAAAGCAATTCTAAGCCAGACATGGTGGTGCACGCCTATAATCCCAGCATTTGGGAGGCTGAGGCAGGAGGATCACTGTGAATTTGAGGCCAGCTTGGGCTACAAAGTGAGTTGAAGGCTAGCTTGAATGTCACAATGAGACCGTCTCAAAGCCTCCCCCCTCCAAAAGTATAAAAAAGCAATTCTGCTTATTAACTTCTGAAAAGGATGGTTATATTGCCTTGTATGTGTTTTTAAATTTTTTCACATTAAAAGCTTTAATTTATTAGACGTAAATTTCTGAAATAAATCATATTGGAGATGCTGTTTGACCAGTTCTTCTCTACATCAAAAGCTTCAGAAAATGGAAGTCTCCCAGGTCTCCTTGACCCCCAAGTAGCTTGCTGACCTCTCCCATCTAGATGGGCTGTGACAAGAAGCTGTTCCCTTTCTGCAGCTTGTGGCTCCTGGGGGAACAGCTGGCTCATGTTCTCAAGTCTTTTCCCTTGCCGCACATTGAAATCAGGTAGGGAGTTTCCCCAAAAGTAATGCCTACGCTCCCAGAGATTCTAACTTACTTGACATGGATGTGGACTTGGCATTGCAGCAGAATTTCAGAAATAGGGCCTCGAAACAAAAATTCTCAAACATTAAATTCATCAGGACAATGTAGGGCAGCTTGTTAAAGTACTGGCTGATTCAGAGTTTCTACATGGTACTTGAAATTTGAAATTTCTAACAAGGTCCAGGAGATGTGAAGCTGCTATCCTGGGGACTCTATTTCAAGAGCAGCTCTCCAGTCCTGCCATTTACTCTTTTAAGTGTGGCAAAATATATATAACACATAAGATTTACCATTTCAGTAATTTTAAGTATGTTGTTCGTGGCATTAAGTACATCTTCATTGTTCTCCAACTATCACTCCCATCTATCTCCACAATTCCTTTCCTCCTACCTGCAATTCTGTGCCCTTTAAACATCAATTCCTCCCTCAACCCCCTGTAATCACTATTTTATTTTCTGTCTCTATGAATTTCACTATTATAGATATCTAAGTAGAGTCAACAATATTTATTTGTGACTGGTTTGCTTCACTTAGTATAATGTCTTCAAAGTTTATCCACATTAAGGGATGTGTCAAAATTGTTTTTCTGGATTGGATAATAGTTTATTATATATGTGTATTATTTATATATCAATAAACACATGTGTAGCTTCTGCGTTTGGGCTTTATGTGCTGTTCACTGTAAAATAATAGATTATGGCCATCTTTCCATGTGAGTTCTTAGCAAGCCACCTCATTCTTCCTGCCTGTTATTCTATTGTGTGGAAATGGCTAATCTAGATTCACACTACCAGTTACTGGTACAGCAGGGATTCAAACCCAGTTCTTTCTGACTTAAAGGACAGAGTGCTTTTTACCACTCCGAGAAACATGAGGGATGTGCATTTTTTCAGCCACCACAAGGCTGGTATAGAGCTATTGCAAGTACAAAATGTCATACGGACTTATGGATACAGCTCAGTGGTAGTGAGCTTGCCTTGCAGGTTCAGTGCTCTGGATTCAATCCCAGAATTATACACACAAACTAACAAACAAGGCCTCTAAAATAATGTGGCACAGTTCGCTTATGTTCTGTGAGGATCGATGAGAAGGAGGGAAGTCAGATCTAGCTCTGATTTAGAAGTGTCTACGCTCTATCTTCCTACAACACAGTTATTGCCAGCTCTTGGCTAATGCTGACCTAGCCACCTCTTGGGGTAGCTGGACTAATAGTGACTGGCAGCATCTGTAGCCAGAAGGGACTTCAGAGTCCATTTGGCCCCCCCTTTGTTTTAGAAGAGGAGGAAATCTGAGCCTGAGAGATGAGTCCGGCAGCAACATGAGAGTCTGATAGGGTGTGGCTGCTGGCTAGGTAATAAAGACAATGCCCCACGTGTGCTTTCATTCCTATTCTATTGACTGATAGTCACTCTATAGGGCTTGAAAACTCATTTTCTCATGATATTTTTATTGTTTATTTCTCCTATATATGTGTATCTTTCCAGCAGCTTGCCTGTCTTTATTAAAAGATATGTTTTCAGATCACTTCTACTACTTTTTATTCCTTGTAGGAGTGGAAAATCAATCTGAGTGTCATTGGAGGAAAATTCCATGAAGAAGATAGCTGGTGACCATGGATTTGTCACCTAACTTTCTTTCTTTTAAGCTGCAATTGGAATTTCTGTCTCAGTGGATGAAACCTCGTGTTACTTCACTGTCTGAACCCAGACCTTCTACTGACTTGCCAAGTTTTTATTCTGTCATCTCAGTGCCATCCACTGATCTCTCCGCTGATTAATTCGTTTCAAACCCCTTCATGGTGACCTAATAACACTGGCTTGTTTAATATGGGTCAGGAAGTTTCCGAGAATGTTTCATAGAGTCTCTGATAAGGGGTTTTTTTCTGCTGCCTGTAGGAGACAACCCTTGGGAGAGAGAGGCTGTCCTTCCTGCAATCTCTTGAATTACATGGAACAAATGCCAAAAATGATGGTGGGATTCTTCCTGCTGCCGGGTCTGAATGCTTTCCCAAGCTCATCTGCCTGTTAACTGGGCAGTTTTTCTATGTCTTCTTGCCAGAACACTTGGGACTGTTGTCTTTCCACCTCTGGAGGCAGTCTGGTTCTAAAGCAACAGAACACAGCCGGCTGGTGTGGGGCCTGCTGGATATCACTGCCAGGGCAGAACCACAGTTACTCCCCCAGCTCCAGGCTCACGTCACTTGATTTATGAACCCCTGGCTTTTTTCTTTTTCTCTTCTCTTCTCTTCTCTTCTCTTCTCTTCTCTTCTCTTCTCTTCTCTTCTCTTCTCTTCTTCTTCTCGTCTCTTCTCTTTCTTTCTTTCTTTCTTTCTTTTTTTTTTTTGATTCTGACCTCCTCATGAGAGGTTGCAGTAAAAATCTCAAAGTTGAATGTTTTCTCATTTGTCACAAAGAGAGATGGGTGGGAAGAATAATATAAGTGGCCTTAAAGGGGAGCAGCATATTCAGTTACGAGTCAAACCCGTCTTGGGTGCAGGACTGATTCAAGACACTCTGCAAGATGTCTTTTAGGGTGTAGTTACTCACTGGCTAGAATTAAAATTCCAATAGCTGCTTTCCACCAGTAATCACACCAGAAAGCAGAGAGCTTGTTTATTTACCACCATCAGACCTCTCTACCCAAACTAATCTCTGCATGTGTATCTCCCTTAAGATAGCTTTCATAAAATCTTCTTAAAATTCCCTCAAATCCCCCTGTGACTGCTTACCTTCTAACTGGGCTGCTCAAGCCTGGCTGAGGCCTCCTGGATAAGAGATGTCTCATACATCTCCATCAGGCCAGAGGAGCACTGTAGCCAGAAGTGAGCCACCCCCCACACCTCGCAGTGCAGTCCCCTCCGCCCCCTGGGTGTACAAGGCGGGGCCCTGGGAGCTGCTGTGCAGGCTGCAGCATTTGGCTGATTCATTTGTCTTCATTAATGTTGCTTATAGCCGAGGCCTTTGTCACATATATGATTATGTAGGATTCAATTCTCTCGAATGTGTAAAAACAGAACTCTAGCATGAGGCTCTAAGCAGGCAGCAGCCTGGAGAGATTTTCTGTTGCTGGGGCATGGGAATGGTTTATGTTGTCAGCCCAAGGGATGGGGCTGCACTGTAGGACCTGCATTTTATGTGCCAGGAATTGGTTCTTGGAGTGATAAAGGTTAGGAACGCTGCTGCTCTGGTCCCTAGCCTAGGGACTTGCCTCTACCAGGCAGTCACCTTACAGAATATGCCCTCCCTGCTCCCCTCTTACAGGGGGGCTACTCATTTATCAAATCCACTCATGCTTATCATCCAAATGTCTCTTCACTGAGTTCCCTTCCTCTCCATCCTTTAGGGACTGGTCTTCATCTGGACCATGGGTCTTACTGAGTGAAGAGAAATTGTCTGTTAAATAACAATAAGCACCTATCTTTACAGGCACACACACATTGGTAGGTAGGTTAAAAAATCATTATTGATAATTTTACTTGCCAAGTTGCTCAAATGCATGTACATTTCTGATACATGGAACTTGCATTAGACTGACTGTGCTGCAGGAGCTAAGGAAGAGTTAGTGCTGCAGTGTGCCCTTGTCTGTACAGCTGTCCACCTGGAAGCACTGTCCAATCAACTCATGAAAAGTATCACTAAAAATCACATACAGTGTTAAAATATATAATCTTGTGGGGCTACATTACTTGGTGTCCAGGGCTGTATTCAGTCTGTGGGCTGCAGGTTAGACATACTTGATAATGCCACCATCATCTCATGCCTGTCTTCCCATGACAGTCTCTTAATCTTTCACCCTCTAGTCTTGTTTCCCTGTAATCCACTGTACTGATATCTTAGTCTTTGAACATGTATATCAGTATGGGCCATTCCCCTCCTCTGGCAGTCAGCTGTTTAGGCTGGTGTACAAGGCCCTTCAGGACGAGGCCCCCTATGCCTTCTAAGCTTCAGTACCACCAATACAGCCATTCGTTTCCATTTGCCTTCACCTTTTTCTTTCTTTGGGAGTTATACTTTGTCATAGGGTTCCAAAACAATTCCATGTTGTGCCTAAAATCTCAAGGCTTTTAAGTAAAACAATTTTTAACTCATCTACTCCAATAAGACAAGAAATTGGAGCCCCGAAAATGTCTTAATTCTTAATACTTTACTGGGTATCATTCTTTTCCAGAGACGGAAGTTTCCTTTTTAAATCATAATATTCAGACCACTGCAAAGGAATTAAAAAAAACAGTCAAATTACCAGAGAAAAGAAGGGTAGAGTTACTAAAAGATGTACATGTGAATCAGCACCCAACACCCACTACAGCTTCCTATGGTCTGACAGAAGGAGATTGTCCTGAGTTGCCTCTCTGAGCCAGGCTGTGGGTTGAATATCCTTGGGTCAAAATTCTTTCCCACTATTTTCCCCTATGGCTTTGACCCAAGGGAAGTTTACTAGAGTATCCTGCCCCATTATCAGGGACTAGGAACAGCTTATCAGCAGGAGATTATATTCATTTTTTAGAGCTACAATAACAAAACAGCATGTTCTGGGTAGTTTGAACAACAGAAATGTATTGTCTCTGTTCTGGAAGCTAGAAACTTGTAATCAAGGTGTCAGAGGACTTTTTCCTTCTGAGAAATATGGGGGGAGAATTGTTTTATTCCATTATTCCAGCTTCTGGTAGCCTCAGGTTTTCCTTGGCTCATAGATGATTTTTTTCTTGTGCCTTCATGTTGTCTTTCTTCTATGCATGTCTCTATATCTTTTTATAAAGGCACTAGTCATTTTGTAATAGAGCCCACACTAATGATCTCAACTTGATCATCTACAAAGACCCTATTTCCCACTGTAATTTAGGGAGACATGGTTCAAGCCATAACCAGATGGCTAAGGGCACAGCCAAAAGATACGTCACTTGTTATCCCCCTGAACCTCCTAAGAAGACCCTTAGTCAGTCCTCCACACATGGCTAGGTACTAGAGAAAAGAAACATCAAGTTCAGATCGAAGGTATCATCCTCTAGATAAACACATTCCACTGCATCATTGGCCTGGAATATAACTTTTCTGTTCTGACCAGGGAGAAGTCCTTTAAACTAAGGGGAAGTCACAGCCCTTATGCTAACTGTTAAGATGGCTGATAATAACAATGTAATGATAATACTGTGTATATATTAGGGTTTTCAGAAAGTTTACACATACATTTTTTATTTGATCCTCACAATGACTGTGACATAGGAAGAGGAGATTTGTATTATAATCTCTGTGACTCCTTTCCTCATCTGTGAAAAGAAGATAGTAATGATATCTACTCAAGGCTTGTTGAATGGTTAAAGGAATTAAAAATAAAACACTGGCACCCTGAACCCACCACAGGGTTGGGGCTGGCCCATGTAGCTCAAGGACAGGAGGACCAAATGCAAACTCAGAAGAGAGTGATCCTCCATTCCTGCTACCTCTTCCTATCTTATTTCCTAGAGTTACTTTGCTAGAGGCTCCTCTTGTGCCATTTTCTTTAACTTTGTTTTCATTTATTTTATTTCCTGTCAATGCTATTTGTCATTATCACTGTTAGAGAAGTATAAAGAAAATATTCTTCAGTATAAACATAATAGGCAACTGTTTAGTTATGTCTATGATATCTGCAGAGTATGCAGTACAATCTTTATCAAAACCAGAAAGGGAAAGACATACTCTCATGTGTACCTCTCCCCATTATGATCAGAAGACATGGGGTCTAGAAGACAGTTCAGCATGTTTCTTTACTTTCTTTGTTTCACTGCCTGTGCCAAGCCTTCTCTTAGCTCTGTTCTTGCATGTTTTAGACTGGGTTCTCTAGAGACGAGACTGCTTTTGAGATTTAAAAAAAAAAAAAAATCATGAAAATGATTTATTTGGAAGCATTTCCAGGAAAAAACCAGTGAGGGCGCAGGACTGGGAAGTACAGAGAGGAGGCAAGCAAAGCTTCACAGAGGCGTGTTTGGAGATAGAGAAGCCCACATCGGAGAATCCTCACTGAGGAGTGCGCGGACAAGGTGCTGGAGTAGTTCACGCGCCCACGGCCATCAGATTCGGATTGTTAAGGCTTCTCTTTCACCACTACTCCACAGCATGGAGATCCCCAGTCCTTTTAGAAATCTCTGTGCAGCCCCAGGCATCCCTTCAATGGGGCAGGATTGGCAGCTGGGAAGAACCATACAGCTGAAGATGATCTGTGGCAAGGCGGCACCATCAGGTACATGATGAATCCAGGTGGTTCTGGCTCCTGACTGGCTTGCAAGATGTGACTTCAAGTTTCTCCTGTATAGGGCTGAGGGAGGCATTAGATCCTCCTAGCCTACAAAGCAGACATGGCTTTCTGCTACTCACATACACGAACTATTGCTCTTGGCAATGCTTTGATGTGTTTTATACTAAACAGGGTTTGTTTAAATAAACCTGTCTTCACAAATTCAGAGAAAGCAAGGAAATGATAAAGGTCCAGGTGGGAGAAAATCCTACCACACCACAACTGTAAATGTATTTTAGTTCTACTTCCTTGATTTTTACATGAAATTAAGACTGGATGAGATTGACTTTTTATGTCAATTAAATATATGTCTCAGTCCCATGAACCTACAGTCTTCCTGCCTTAGAAAGTTCCTAATTCACTGTCCAATGCTACGCAACCAGCCCTGTGTTTTAAGGCTTTGATCCCATATCTTTATTTTTCTTTCCTAGTTCTCTCTTCTGTCTACAGTTGGCCTTCATTTCTTTCTTGTCTTTCAAAGGCATGGGCTTCTGTAGCGGAGAGCTGCAGAGAGAAGGGTGGGTTGAACACCCTGCCTGGATCATTTGGGGGACCAGGGTTTTATTAGAGAGGAGGAGAGACTCGGTAAGCTAACTGTCATGAAAGATAAAAAATTAGGTTCGCAAATAAAATGGAGAGGAGTATGATGTCTGGGCTCCTAGTGTCTGTCGGAGGGCAGGTTCAAGAGAGAAGGCATCCTTTTGAACTGGGAAGAGGGGTTTCTGGCCTGAGGAGTCAAGATTTGAAGGGGGAGGTGTATGGCAAGGACAAGGAGAAGAACTGCCAGCACCTGTGGCTGGGAACAATGTCACTGGCCTTTACTGCCTCTTTGCAGAAAGGCAAGGTACTTTCTAAAGGAGATGAATGAAGCCGGAACTCAGAGAGATAATGAACTGAAACAAGACTCCTTTCTGAACTGAAAGTCAGGGCTGGTGATAATGAATGCAATTGTCTAGTGAGCCTAGAAGCTCCACTAGGCATAGGTCTGTGTGAAATGAGGCCTTCCTTGTAGGACAACAGAGTGCAAGGAAAGGGATCTTTGTTTACATTGTGTTAAACAGAGCTAAGAAAAGTCAAGATACACCTTCCAACTCAACAGATTAATGCTGAAAGCTAGGCACTTGGTATTCTCTAAGAGGCTTGATGTCTTCTCAAGTCTTCTGGCAACCTCTGAAAGGAGAGATGCAAGGTTCCTTCTGCCTTGGAGAAGCTTAGGCATCTCAAGGGCAACCTGCAACTGTTGTACAAGATTATTTTTCTGAATGGTGGGATATCCTCAATTTGGAAGTTGGTGCTGTTATGTGCAAACAAAAGGAGACAGAACCTCAGGTGTAAACATTTCAGAAATCTAGGAAGATGTTTTTCTGAGCTTGGGTTGCAGGAGTATCTATAAAACATCCCAGATTTTGAGGCACAGTAAAGAAGAGACTTAAGGATGTTCATTTCATAATAAACTCAGAAAACAATCTAATGATCCTGATTCCTAGTATAACTCCCCACATCATTAGCATTTAGGGTGTGCAGAATGCAAAACTTCTGTAGATTGGAGAGGTTTGCTTTTGAGGATGGATAGTTTATTTCTTTTTAATTAATATCTACCTTTATAGCATTTGATATTGTATTGTCACTCACTAAATTTTTGACCTCATGACCTGAATGATGCTAATAGTATATATAGTCTGTGGTTTAGAAAATTTTGGGTAGATTGTTTTTGCAAGCCAATCATAATTTTAATGATGTAAGGATAATAACAACATACATCTATGTATAACTTCCAAAATTTGTAAAGCCTTTTCAAAAATTCATGAAACATTTAAGCATATATAGGATTTGTATTTTTCCCAATTATCATCTCTATTTTCCAGATGAGGAAACTAGAACTCCTGGGGATTAAAGGATATGCTCAACCTTCTGCTACTTCCTGGCTTATGTTCAGAAGCCTGTTCTCTTGACTGAAAATCTTATTTTTTTATTCTGGATTTGTTTATTAATTTCTTCATAGAATAAATACTTATGCTAGCAGGTTCATTTTTGTGCACAAACAAATTTAATGTGAATAAACATTTATTTTTATTTATTAAGTTATGAGGTGGGATATACTTCTAAAGGGTCAACACTGAATAACTGTCAACTGCTGACCCTAAAATAAAGAGTATTATCCCTACGTTGTATATAAGAAAACAAACGCATGGTGAGATCAAGTGAATTTCCAAGTCTTGGGGACATGCGGGTATTAGCATGGAGTATTTCAAGTTTCTTGGTCAGCCCATAAAATACGCCTGCATTTTCATTCCTTGTTTTAATAGGCTTGTCATTACAATGCCCAGAAAAACACTGCCAATAGAGGCATAATACATGAGCTTCCAAAAGACCCAGAGAAAGAGCCAGGTTACACACTTTGAAAGACTAATTACAAGAAAAAGAATACAAAATTAATGAAGAATTCCAAAGATGAGGCTTCATTACATTTCCTGGTAAATCTATGTCCATTGGTGCCTGGCAGAAATGCTTTAGCAGTTCTGTTCCAGGCTGTCACCACTCCCCAGAGTTACACTATCCCAGGAGACAGGCATGAATTGGTTTTTGTTTCCAACTATCAATGAAGACATGCTCTGTAGAGGTAGGATAAAGCCTCAATTGAGAATCTGGAGAGCAGGTAACTATGTGAAATCTATTCAAGTCAGTAGGTTCAGATAAATTACATTCCAGACAAGCAAAATAGTGTAACAATATGATTGAGGAACTATTTTAACTATCTTTGACCAAGTTATCAAGGAATGAATATCCATGTATCAGAGGGAAAACCCGTTAACCCAAGTTTCAGAGGTGGAAGCCATAGTCTGGGAATCTTTGTGCCAGCCACCATCAAATTTCTAGAATGGGTGATGGAACAAATAACTTGTTAAAATGTGAAGAGAGGAGGCATAAGAGGCATAATTACTAGGTTCTAACACTGATGCTCTAAAAATAGATCATCACCAATTAAATTCATTTCCATTTTTTATTGAAATATGAAACCCAAAGTTCAGGAGGATGAAATTTGGGTTTTAGAAAACTGTTTGACAGAATCTTTCATGGTTTGGGTTTCTTTTTGTTGTTGTTTTGTTTTTGTATTTTTGCACACAAATTGGGAAAATGTGTATGGAATTATAAAACAGTAAAGTAAATTTGTTTGATTGACTAATAAAGTGAGGTGAATTAGTGCCCAAGTAAAAAGTTGGAAGAATTGCCCAATTTTTTCCTTGCTCTTTTCAGAGATGATGGAGATACAAAGATGAGTAAGTCAGGGCTCCTGCATTTAAAAGTTAAGCAGAGGAAAAGGACACACAGTGAGTTATGGTCTTTTTGAAGACAGCTGTGTGGTTAGTTGTATGGAATGGCAGAAGGATAACCATTGGGATGAGGTGTGGGAGACCTTTATGGTGACTAGTGACAGCCAACTGTTGCAGACTCCCTTCATCTTGATGACTCCCATCACCAAGCAACGTGATTTCAGATAGTGGTGACATTACTGTTTGGGAAGAACATCAGACCAGAGAGACCAAATTTTAGGATCCCTTCAAATGCTGAGGTCATGAGTTTGCTTACCATCAAATCAAATCACAATGGCCACGCCTGCTCAGAACTCCTAGCATATGACCTAACACTGGACAGGTGGCTGAGATGGATAATGGGGTCAGCTCCATTGGAAATCAAAACTACACTAAGATGGAAGGAAAGAAATGAACACTTGTTACCTTCACCAGATTAATGAGTTCTTCATAAAAGGAAATGTGTTTGGCTAATCAAAAAATTATAAGCTGATGGGTACAGGATTGAAGGAAAGCTGTGGCTCAGCAAATGAAAACTGGCAGTATGGGCGTGAAGCTGTTCATTCAAAGAGATTGTTTTTGTCTGGATTGTGCTAAAAACCTCCACACTCTCACTTCAATCCTTTTCCAAGCCATTGGAAAGACTAATCCTGTTTTTTCTAAAGAACAATGTGAGTTATTTATTAACACTGATAGGAAATATTTCAGCAATGCCACCTCAGGGTTTGAAACCAACCTGGGTGACACACAGCTTAAGTATGAAAATTCCTGTGTAGAGCATAGTTCAAAATGAAATACTAAGCTGTTGAATCATTTAGTTCCCCAGCACAGGAGCCTGTAGTTCCCTGTGCACAGTTGTCCCCAGCAGAGTTCTATTAGCTTCTCTCACTGGCAAGTGTCCTGGCCTCAATTCTAACTGGGAATCTCCTCCCCTCATCAAAGTCACAGCAACAAGATAGCCACACATCCTCAAAGTTCTTTATAAAGCTATCTCCCTTGGGGCTTACCCTTTCTCACATTGGCACTCTCCTCTGAGGACAGAAACTGGACACGTGGTGTGAGCGAAGCCCTTTTCATGGGGCCAGCTCCTAATTACGCACAGCCTTTCTCCAGTGTTCCCAGCGTCAAAGCCCAGCAAGCACAATTAACTCATGTTGCAGGGCTCTGGATAACGCTAGTCATTTAATGTGGCTGAATATCGCAGCCAGGGCCTTCCTGTTTCCAAACCAGTCAATAGAGTTGTGGGGCCTTGAGTGTGTTTCACAGCCTCCTGCCATCCCCATGGAAAACAAAGGAGAGTTTGATGTTTGTGCCCGGAATACTTAGCATGAGATGCTGAAGTCTAGCCACTTGCTCTGCACAGGGATGGAAGGTTTATATTTTGACAAATTAGGGTACAGCTCAGTTTGCACCATGCCTTTGTGTTCACTAGTCGCAACATGAGTAGAGGGCTCTTTAGTAATGAAATATTATCTATTCTCCTGTATAAACACCCAGACATCCTGATTCAGTTCCTTCAGAAACTTAAAAATATTTATCGAATTTGACCATCCATTTTGCACTCTGGCATTTCATGTTTTATTTGTAAAACCACCATGTTCTTTAAAATTTAATGAAATGATATTAAATAAATAATCCAAAAGCAGCATAATAAAATATCAGTACATCCAGGCTGTGACTCTGTGTTCAGAAAAATAAGCGATATATAAATCCTGCCTTCTCTCTATTCAAAAAACAAACTGTCCTATAATCTGCACATGTGAAAACCCAGCTGGGATGGGCCTCAGCCCTCTGGCTTTCAGTAATAGGAAGGGAGTACAGATTTGTATGTAGACAGCCTCTTCATTTTATTCATAATAGCTGGCAGTCAGATTATTCCCACATTTGGGTTGAAAAGGAAATGCTATGAATAGTAAGAGTGCCTGGGACCAATGGACAAAAGGAATGTTCATAAGTAAATGTCCAATCTATTCTGCTCTTCTCCCCTTCCTCCCTAGCTTTCACTGGTAAGCAACACTATACCAAACATCTCAGGTATGTAAAGATGATCTCTGTGTTTTTATCTAGTCATGTCCAACAATATGCAGAATTTCATGATGTAAACTTGGCTGATTTGCCCCATTCCATTTCTATTCCATACTCCTGCCCTTTTGTTCCATTTGACTCATTTTTCCTACTGACTGCTAGTTAAGCAACAAACATCATTAAGTCAGTTCGTATGCCTTTTGGAACAAGATGGAGAATATATAGATAGATGGATGGATAGACATAGGCAGGCAGATAATTACATTACTATTTAATCACTATTTTGACATAAAGTTCGTATAAGTAAATAGAGGAAAACCAAAGTGACATTCCTGCTAAATGAATAAGCAACACTAAATCTCAGTTATTTCAAGGTCTTATTATTCTTTCGTTTTCCTTAGTACCACTAAACAGCTAACGCAAAGTTTTATTTTAAGAAAGGTTAACTCTAGAAGCCTTCCATTATTTCCTAAGACTAAGGTTAGGAGCCTTCATTATGTCTTCCTATAGCATGCCAGAGCACCCTTAGGTCAGGCTGTACTAAAACTACTTGTTTAACTGTCTGCTCTTTTCCACTAATCTACAACTTCACTAAGGTTAAGGACTTTGCCTGTCATTTTCACAATTTAATCACTAGCACAGACCTTAGCACACAGGAGATGCTCAATAGACATTTGTTGTGTGAATGAAAGACCTTGCTATAATTCAAAGGCACTTTGGACTTTGCAAAACCAACAAGTATGAGTTGTGACCTCTATAAGCAGATGCTATACTCTATCCTGAGTCTGTGGAGGCCCTTGAAAGTTACATGGGATGCTCTGCTTTGAAATCCTTTGCGTGATAGGCAAATGAGAGAAAATTATCAAGAGCTGCCAATTTCAGCTGACATTGAGATCATGGAGGCCTAAGAAATCTGGTAAGTCTTGAAGGGATGAAAGAGGATCAGAATCTGATTAGTCAGAGAGCATGAAGAGGGCACTGCAGGAAAGAGAAACAAAAAATGGAAGCAGGAACAAGTCTGGCATGAGTAGGAAATGGGAGGAGCAGGAATTGGAGAGTCCAGATTCTCCGTAAACTGCAGGAGTTAGAGTTGGATAGGGCAAGTGATATAGCTAGCTTAGCCGCATAGTGCATACCTGGCAAGTGCAAGATCGTGAATTTGATTCCTGGTACCATTAAAAAAATAAATAATAATAATAATAAAAAGAAGTTAGAGCTGGATTATGGAAGAATTAGAAAGCCAGGCAGAGAGGCTTGGGCTTTAGACACTGCCAAGTAGGACATCAGTGTAAAACTGTGAGTAAAGGCATTTTATGATAACAAAAGCTGTTTAGGAAGAAGATCATATGGTCAATGGCAGTGAGAGCTGGAAACGGAGATAGCTGTTTTGAGAATATCATTAACAGCTATTGTGATTATCCAAGAAAGAGTTTTCATGACCTGGGCTAGAGTGGTGAATGAAAAAGAGAAGGAAAGGAAAACATTTTGAAGAAATAAGTGCCAGGCTGGACTCCCCTAGACTCATACTTTAAGTGCCTGGGAGGTCAGATTCCAGGCTGTACAAGTGTCTACTCCTGGAACCAGTGGTCAGCACCAGTGTGGCAGGTAAGAAGGGAGGAGATGGGTTAGATGGTTCTGGTACTCTTCTGATTCCCCTTGCTTCCCCTAGGACTGTGTTCCTGCTGACCCCTCAGTGTCACTTTCTGCTCTCAGCACAGTTTTGCATTCTAGGTAGGTGGCTTAAGGGCAGTTTTCCTCTTGCTACCTTGTAGAGTTTTAAATCCCTCCTGGACTGAGGCTGCAGGCTATGCTGAGCTCCAGGTGCACAGTGGTGACCGAGGAAGAATTAATTTTTAAAATATGCCAGTTTTTCACTATCTTCTCTAAAGCCTCGTGATCCTGCCTTCACACTCTCTGCCAATAGCTTTTCATCATGGACTTAGCAATCTTCACATCAATAAAGTGCCACTTCTCAAAACTATGCTAGGGGAGGGAGTAACTGTTTCCCTTGCACCACTATTCCCAGCTGAGCTCCTGTTTTGGAAGGTTTGGGGCCTCAAGGCCATAATTTATCATTCTGGCATCATTCCTGGACAGCCATCCTGCTCCCTGGTTCTTCTTTTCATCATCACTTGGGGGTTGTTTGCTATTGCTGCTGCTGTTAGTTGGATCTGACCTCTTGGCATTGTATAACCTTGGCTGAGGAAACTGCCATAGGCAGAGCCCAGCTGAGAGGGGCACACCAAGCTCATGAGGAAGGGCGGAGGCTGGGAACAGCCTCTGATACATGCTGTGCTTCCTAGCCAGCGACGGAGTTCATCAAGCAACCAGCTTAGATGCCCTTTTAGAGCATTCCCTGGCAGCAGGGGTTGCCATCTTGATGTGGCTCCCTGGTGATTCCTTAGTTCCCACTGCTCCTCAGGCTCTCATGCCACTGTCACCTCCCAAAAAATTGATTGTAGTTCTCTCCACATTGTGCTTCATTTAAATCAACACTAACGCAGCCCTGTGGCAAGGTATAACTACCTGCCTCCATTTAGGACCCAAGGCTCCGGGGAGAGGGGACCTACCCACCTTCTAAGTACCTCTTCCACACCTCCCCTATCCCCAGCCTGAGACAGCAGAGAGATTAGAGAAAGGACTTTGGCCTGGACATCTGGAAATCCAACAGTCCAGAATCATCTCTAAATTGACAAATCCTGAGTTGCCTACAAAGCTACCAGCTTCCATTTTTAGCTAGGATGGCTGGCTTTAGCATTAGGTTTTATGTGTTAAGCTCTTTACACAAACAGTTAATCTTCAGAACAACCCTTAAGAGAGTGAAAATGATAACTCAAGGCTGTGTGGTTAGTAAATGCTGAAGCTGTACTCGGTCTTCTTAACTTCCAACCCAGGCTTTTCTTCCTGTACCATACTGCCTCTGAGAAACGGTAGGACAGCCATGCACTGGATCTTCTGATGTGTGGTTAGACATGCATATTAGAAAGATGTTATTGATGTAAAAAACAGTTTTACATATTGAGTAACTTCAGTGTAAGGCACGAAAATATTTCTGGCTTCACGGGGAAAATCCCATAGAAATTAGGCATTTGCATTTCCTACCCACTTCTTTGCAGGGCTGTTTTAATTACTCTGTGATGTCACTGTTGGGCATCAGGCTTTTGAGGATTCAGCAGCCTATCTACTGTCAACCTAGATGAGTCAGCATTGTTCAGAGGGGACAGCACCTGTGCTGCTTCCCTGTGTCAGACAACTCATGGTGTATCATTTCGATTCCTCCACCTAAAAAGAAATGAGACCCCATGTCCTACAGAGCTATGTTACAAAGACAGGTGCAAGTATTTTGGATTCACACAGAGTTCCCAACAAAAGGCAGAACTTGAAAAAGTGTGATCATGTGTCATTGAATGATGAGAACACCTTCTGAGAAATGCATCATCGGGAAATTTTTGTCACTGTGCAAACATCATAGAGTATACTTACATAAATTCAGATGGCTACTGTATTCCTAGGTGATAGATATTATCTTATGGGACCATTATTATGTATGCTATCACTGACTGAAATGTTATTGTATAGCACATAACTATAATTTCCTGTTGTCCCCTCCTTTGAACACAGAAGGAAGATGGTCTCCTCTAAACCAGCTTTCCTGGAACTTAAAGAGGATCCCTTCATTTCTTAAGCAAGTCCTGCCCTCCTGTTACCCTGAACATAAGGCAGATGCAGTTTACATTATCAAATCATTTAATACTGATATTTCCTGTATGAAAGGGGAGCTTAAGATGGGGGAGCAGGAAGCATATAGCTAAGGCAAGTTCCCTGGGCAGACCCAGTCACTGAGCTAGCAAGGAAATTTTCTGTTTTACTCCTCTTCCCATTAAGAGATACAGCTGCTTCTCCAGGCTCAGTCTTTGGGGTGATTGACTTTGCAAGCTGTGATAGTGAAGCCTGATTGTGTTAATCTGATTGGCTCGGAAGCCACACAGGAGATGGGTGGAGCATACTTCTGGGTGTGTTTGGGTAGAACACAGAAGAGTGACCTTCTGGCCTATTTCTGGTGCTTCTCCCTTCCTCCCTGGCACTGTTCCCATGCTTTGTTTCCCAGCTGCCATGAACTAACAAGCTTTGCTCCACCTTGCCCTTTTTCTGTGATGTTCCTGCCCTGGAGCCTGCTGACCTGAACTGAATCCTCTGAAACTGTGAACCAAATTAAACCTCTCCTCCTCTAAATTGTAGGTGCTGGGTACTGTGCTCCAGCAATGGGAAAGCTGACTAAAATATCAGGTCTCCTGATTTCTGGGCTCTGGGTGTTTAAGTTCCTGGAGACTCTAGGAAAATAGAACCTTTATCTAACTGGGCTTCAGATCCAGCCCCAGGGTCATTCCTAGAGTTAGGATGGAGCTGCTTTGCAGGTACCTAACAACCTGTAATCCTCAGATTTCCAGTGGGTTTCTCCCAGGTCCCTTTCTCATTTTTCTTAAGTGACCTCACACTCTTTCACAGCCTTGTCCTTCCTGAGTTCTAGCGTGCTGATGGCTAACAGATGACATCTGTACAACAACAACCAGCCATAATAACTATATGAAACATAGAATCACCAAATTGTCTAAAGGTAAAACTGAGTTTGGAGAGAAAGGATAATCTAGACTGGATAAGTGATGTCCTCTGCAGGCTTGGGAGTAAAGGCTGGTGAGTGTGCCTTTGTGTGTACTTAATGTGTCTGTACCTGTATCAAGAGCTTGCTTCCACGGCTTTACATAAGGTTCTGTGCTTTTTAAAACATTTTTATTCAGTTCACAGATTTCCTCTTTGCATGTGCAGTACTATTTTTCCTATAAGAGTAGCATGTTTAACAGTGCACAGTTACATTTTTTCATAACTGTCCTCTCAACACATGATTTTTAGAGGAGGAGTACTATTCTTTTTGCCACTGAGTCCTGTGGAAAATCTTGGAAACAGGTACTAGAAATTTATACACTCAGTAAATAACACTTTATTGAGTGTTTTTTATGTGCCAAGATATTTCTGGATGTCCAGGATACAAAACTGGCAATGACATGGGAGCTTACATTCTAGCCTGTTAGAGTCCCATTAGCACTATGTTGTTATTAGAAATGAGAATGTTTCTCACCAACTCTGATTTTCTAAAGAGGCTAAGGATTGAAGGAAGAAGTACCTCCTCTAGATTACTTTTCTTCAGTGATTCTCAGTTCCCAGTGTCAAAAATCCTACAATGTCTTTACGGTGCTTTCAGGAAAAAGTTGCTGAACTGAGCTAATATTTCTAACTGAGGTGGCAGGCAGTTCTCGGAACCATTGTGTTCTTCCTTTTCAGGGGCACAGGTTCTTGTGTCAAGTATTTGGCTGCCCACCCTGGCTCCTGAATTCTCCTTTCCTGAACTTGAGTCTGGGCTCAACTCCTATTGCAAGCTCACACCCTGGGTTTCAGATTTGGGGCTTCCTTCTGAAACAGTGCTCTGTACTTCCTCATCTGAAGGCCATCGCTAAAGTTGCTGTCCATCCTCAATGCTGCCTTCTCAGACCAAGTCTGACCCCTGTGCCTGACCTGGCATGCCCAAATTCCATTTCAGCTAAGAGTCATTGCACCAGAATGAGTCACCCATGTGGTTGCTGAATGGTGCTAGAGCTTGGGGAAATGCCTGAATTATTTTGGCTATGTCCAGGTATTTCACATTTGCTTTCATTGTGATTCTGGGCTGAATTTCAGTATTCATCAACATATTTGGCAATACAGAGACACAGCCTTGGCCTGGAGAAGGCTTAAGCCATCTGTTCTTTTAAGTGATAGAAAGGACAAGACTGGATTAACTAGAACCAGGAAAACAAGAATGTTTTCTGAAGAGCATGACCCTGGTGGAAATTTTGCTTTGTGCACTTACATAGAGATACATAAAAGTGTTAAATGCAGTGATCAGAAATCTATGCTCAGAGACAGGAAATAGATTAGTGGTTCCAGACAGTTGGGGAGGATAAAACAGGGAGAAACCTGTTTTTTGAGGGGAGAAGGAGAAGAAAATATTCTAAAATTAAATAGTGGTGTTAATTTCACAACTCTGAATATATTAAAAAAAAACCCCACTGAATTGTACATTATACTTCTTCCTTTTTAAAAATCATTGCTATGTATTGAATCCAGGGCATTGATCAAACTAGGTAAGTGCTCCGTCACTCAGCTACAACCTGAATTGTATCCTTTAAAGGGATAAATTTTATGGGGGCACATATCTCTCAATAAAGCTGCTATTTTAAAAAAGGAATCTATGATTTATAGCAAAAAATACACACCTCAGTTCACATGTAACAAACATTTTTTCAGTATCCACTGTGTACTGGCTTTGTCAAAGGCATGAAAGACATTCAGAAATGTGTAAACAAGAAGTATGCAGTTCCAAATAACCCAGGATTCATTGAAACTCCTTCCTGTCCACATCTATGGCTTACCCGGGATTTTGTCTGCCCAGAGCCAGAGAATACCTCAGAGATGAACTGGCTTATCTTGGCTATTCATTAGTAATCACAGAAACATAATAGGCTGCAGTGGATCATTTTTCTTCCCCAATTCTCATGGGAGTCATCCAGGCTTTTCTCTGGAGCCTCACAATGCGAGAGTTGGGAAGTAGGGGCTCTAAAACAAAAATACTACATGGAGAGGTAGCATTCCTGTGATGTGGGATTGCTGGTACTTATAAGACCTAATTTTTGTCCTTATCGGGACCTTGCTGAAGTGGCAGTCATGACCTAGTCACAGTGAGTCATTCCCTCTACTTTCTCACTGGGAGATTGAATCTGGCTTCGTAGAAGAATGCATGTTACTTATGTGAAATTGTTCTCAGCCATGGTACTTGATCATATCTCCATCTGTGATCAAAATTAAAAGAGCTTAGAAGCAATCCTCCTACCCTCCATAGTTATATTTTCTAGTTTCCAGAAATATCCAACTCCCAGTCCTCAATCTTCTCTCCAAACCAGAACAAATCCAGGCCCTGACTGACATCACTAAATACAACCCAGGTGCCCAACACTTACCTCTCCCCTGTATTAAAAAATATCAATTACATCCAGCTGAGAATGTCCACATTACCAAATAAGTCCCAAGGCAAGAGAACAGGAACAGTATTAGAAAGATATCACCCAGTAGGGAGACAGGCAGGAGTCCACAATCTGGTGGCCCAAGGATATGAACTGCTCTGTGCATGTCCCCAAAAGAAGGGAAAGCATTGCAGGCAAACAAGTGTATTTGGAAGTTCCTGGAGGCTGCAAGTGAAAAGAGGGCTGAGGGAGGACAAGAGGACCAGTGCATTTAGAAACCAGACACTTCTAATTTGAAAGCTGTCTGGGGAGTTAGGTGGAGGCTTGTGATACCAACTATAAAAGCTTGGGCCGGATAGGGAAGCTCATTTGGCAGAGGTAATAGAAACAAGACGGTTCATTTTTATTTTTGATGAAGTGAAACTTTAGTTTAAAAAAAACCAGAAGTCTGTTACAACTAGAGCCAATGTGACGGATAAACACAGAAAAGTACTATTGGCTATTGCCATCCACTTTTAGAAATTATGCCTTGAAACTCACAATAAAGTGGCAATTTAAAGGTCACAAACAGGTTCTGTCCAGCTGTCTAACAGGAGGAGAAAACGGGCGAGCAGAAGGGGAAGAGTTTAAAATAACAAGAGGGTTCTTTAAATAGAGCTATAAAGCTGGGTAGCAAACCTAGTCCAAGGGTTGAAAACAAGCTTTTCCTCCAAAGTTTCTATGGTAACTAGATAAAATCTACAGCAAGCCTGTAGTTAATGAAATATTTCTTCTAGACCAACATGTAGCAATAAGTAATGCAAAGCGACTTTGTGCAAGCTCCAATATGGGTTACATTTTTAGATGCTGCTTCTTTTTATCTTTCCTGGCAAGAATTGAACATGGAGTTTGGTAAGACTCCATTGACTGTAGCACAGAGTCTCAAAAGCTGATGTTTATCCAAATCACTTGGAATGCAGAGAAACCTTCTCCTTCTCTCTTTCCTTGCCCCTACCAACAGTTTGGATTCATTTGACATGCTCTTGCAGTGTTAATTTGGACAGTTAGAAAAAATGCTCATGACTAACTAATTTTATCTGTACACAAAGAATAAACACAATCTGGTGAGGTTAGTTGGGAGCTATTCATGTATATGACTAAGTAGCAGTGAAAATGCTTAGACTTGGAGACCTAGAAGTAGTATTTTAACTCAGCCAATTACTGGCAATAGAACATTGGGCAAAGTTTTTAACCTTTCTGTGTCTCATTTTCCTATAAAATGGGCCTGGGGGTAGAACCCACTGAAAAGTTGACTTAAAGATTAAAGGAGATTAAAATATATAAGTGTTCCTAGCCATGATTGTCATAGTTACCTAAAAGTACTCTTTAAATTTACCCAAATTACTTTAGGTTTCCAGAGAAGTTCTGTATCTCTCACCAAGAAGATTGAACACCACATTCCTTGTATTAGAATGGCTTCCCAAAGAGCAGTTAAACAACGTGAGATTATCCTCAGTGTGAAACACACAGTCAGATAATAATGAAAATGGATAACATTTTTTGTCACATATTTTGTGTCAGGCAATGCTCTAAGCACTTTATGTGTATTTGCTTATAATCCTCGTAAAATCCTAACAGGTAGGCAATATTGTGTTCATTATTTGACACATGAGGAAATTGGAGCCTAGCCAGGTTAAAACTCTGGAAAAAGTCTTGTATTGTTTAAGTTACTACTGCTGCCACTATCATTATTAACACTAATATTTTATGAGCCCAATACAGTGCTAAGTACATATGTGTATTGTTCACCCTATGCTGATAACTTAGTGTCACCATTTTACAGTTGAAAGCAATAAGGTTTGTTACACTAAATATTTAGCCAAGGATCACAAAACTATCAAATGGTAGAGTCACAATTTAACATAAGCAATCAGGTCATATAGAAACAGCAGTTTTACTTTTTCTTTCAGATCTTTGTTAAGCTATTTATTTCCTTTCTTGTGTTATTGCAGTGGCTACAATCTCTATGTTCAGTGATGGCTGGATATCATAAGGGTGAATATTCTTGCCTTGCTCCCATCCTTAGAGGGAAGCAGCACTAAGTAGAATGTTTGTTGCAGGTTTTTATAGATGCTCTTCTCAATTACTAGGAATGTTTACCACATATGGATATAGAATTTATCAAATGCTTTTGCTGTACCATTCAGATGCTATGGCTTTTCTATTTTGTTAAAATGGTGAATTTCAGCGATTGATTTTCAATATTTTATCAACTTTCATTCTGGAATAAACCTTACTTGATCATATTGTAATACTCTTTTTTATATTTCTATATTTGCTTTGCTAAAACTTTATTTTGAATTTCATCTTTATATTTATGAGGAATTATGGTTAATCATTTTCTTCTTTCCTGGTTTTTGTCAAATATTGGTCTCAGGGACATCTAGTCTTATAAAAGAAATTGGGACTCTGTCAGCCAGACTTCCATCAGAAAAAGAACATGAGGTATATTTACAAGAGACAATTAAAATATGCAGTGAATGTTTGATCTAAAAAATTTATTATAGTAAAAAGACACAATTCCAATTAATACCTCTCAGAATATCCCCCCCCCTTACTCAAATGTATTTATTCCATAATTCTTGCCATTTTCTGAAGCAATTCTGGAAGTTTTATTTTACAGGTATAGTTAAGAGGTGTGATCTAAAATGCAGTGAGTGCTGTCACAGTGGAAGGCAGACCCATAATAACTTTATGGTATGTCCTCATACACCTTATTCTCTGGCAGTGTGTGATTTCTGGCTTTTCTCCAACATCAAAGTGACTATGAAAGGTGAATGATATGATTTGAGCCAGGATACTGAGGCAGCTGCAACAGTACATCTAAAGATACTCATGAAAGAAGACTTCCAGAACTACTTCAGAAACTTGCAAAAATAATAGGATAAGTGTGTTCAAGCTGAAGGGGAGTATTTTGAGAAATTAATGGTAAGGTATCTTTTACTATAATCAATTCTCTAAAACAAAAAATGAAACATTCCCCATATTTTTATCATGCCGTGTGCATGTAGATAAATAGGTAGATAGGTAAATTATATGAAACCGCCTTGTACAATTCTGGAGGCTGATTAGATAGGTCCAAAATTTGTATAGCAGGCCTTAAGGAAGGATAAGTTGGAGACCTAGAAAACGTTCAGTCCACAAGCAGAGTATTTTCTTCCCCAGAGAAACTTCAGTAATGCTCTTGATGTCTTTCAACTTATTGGGTCAGGTCCCCCCAAGTTATTGAGAATATTTTTCTTTACTTATTGTCAACAGATTATAGATGTTACTCATAAACAAACTACCTTTAGAGCAATAACTAGAACACATTCAGAACAAAATAAGAAGGAATTACTTATAACAATTACAGTTCTTATTTCTACACTTTGTCACTTAATCATTGCTGGTATATGTAACTACTTTCTACTACTATTTTCATACTGCTTTTATAGAGAGCCAGCATAACTCTGGTGGTAGTTTTTGCTTGGTGTGACCCATAATTATATTCTTGAAGGTTTGGATCTCTAACCATATGGCTTCAATTAGGTTGTTGTAGTTTCCCACTAACTACAGTCCTAAAGAATGTTAGTTGTCTTAACTCAGGCTGCTAAAACCATGTAGATGAGGAAGTAGCTTTGTCTAAGAAGGATATCAAATGGCAGGTTATATGGTTGTCAGTTCACAACAGGTCATTGAAGCAAAACCTCTTCCCTCTGGGATCTCTGTTCAAAACGCAGAGTTCATAGCTCTTACTTGGGCATTGATATTAGGAAAAGACAAAAAGCTAAATATATATACACAGACTCCAAATATGCCTTTCTGGTGCCACATCCCTGTGCTGTAATCTGGAAAGATACGAGATTGCTAACTAATAATCATTTATAAGGCACAAGCTAGAAATTCTACAACTCCTAGAGACAGTCCATCCTCCCAAGCAGGTTGCAGCCATGCATTGTCAGGAGTACCAAAGAGACATGTCTGAAGTCTCCTTGGGAAATCCAAAGGCTGACAGGGAAGTAAAAAGGGCAGCCTTACACCCCTTGAGACTCATTCCCAGTTCCTGAAGCACCATTAAAACCAGTCTCTACTGGCCAGGAAAAATAATGGGCATTATGACAAGAGGGAATTAAAAAGGGACTCTGATGGTACTTAGAAAACAAACTGGTCCTTCCTCAAGGGGCATAGTGGAAGTCTATAAAAACTCTTCATGATTCCTTCCATATGGGAAGAGGTGCTACACTGGAAATGGTTACTTAAATTTTTCACAGGACTAGGACCAGTGGCAACCACCTGACAGGTCTGCAAATCTTGCCCACTCTGTGTGTACAAGAACCCTGTCAAGCTGAAACCACCTCCTTTGTTAGAACCTGTACAAGAGAGAGGGATATACTCTGGGGAAGACTGGCAATTAGACTTGACCCATGTGCTGCCACAGAGGGGATTTAAATAGACAAATAGATATTGGTCCTGACACCTTTGCAGACTGGACTGAAGTCTTTCCTACTTGTACAGAAAAGGCTATTGTATAGCCAAAATGCTCCTTACAGAAGTCATCCCCTAACTTTTGGACTGCCCCAGTGCCTCCAGAATGACAATGGGACTTCTTTTACCTCTCAACTCAGGGAGTGGCAAAGGCTTTAGGAATTCCTGTCCTCTGCATTCTACATGGAAACAATCTTTTGGAAAAGTTGTAAGAGTCAACCAGATCCTAAAGCAAACTCTGGCAAAACTTTGTAAAGAGACGTCTGTATCCTGGCTCCAATTACTGCCAATGGCTCTCATGAGGGTTTAATATATGCCCAAAACTGGGCTAATTTGAGCCCATTTGAGATGTTATATGGGAGGCCATTTCTATCCTCTAACATGGTAATGAACCCAGAGATCACAAGACTCATAAAAGAACTTACTAATCTCAGCCAAGTACAATAGTCTATCCAAATGTATGGGAACACAGTCCAGCCAGCTCTTGGTCCAGGGGGACCACCTACTGTTCATAGTGGAGACCTAGTATTCATAAAAGGTTGAAAAGTAAGGATCCCTGCAGACCATTAAGATCAAAATGGAAGGGTTACTTTTTGATGATCCTTGCCATATACTACAGTAAAGGTGGCAAAGTCATATAACTGGATTCATCTTTCTAGGATAAAGCCAGCTCCACTTGAACCATCTGAAGAAAAAGACCACCCAAAAGGAAAAAGCTATTCCTGTGACCCTTTGGAAGATGTGAGATTTCTTTTCAAAAAGCAAGACTCCAGTCCTGCTGTATAAGTAAAGGGGACCTTGCTAAGGCCGTGACTCTCAGACTGTTGATGATTTATCAGATATTCCTCTCCAACATATGTACTTCTCCCTAGCAAATATGGAAATCTGATCTTTTCCTCATACTTGGGCTAACAGTGGTTTCTTTCTCCCATCAAACAAGCAGTTTAATGGTCACTGATTCTTTTCTCATTTTTAACAGTTTTTCTCTTCTACCCAGTCAGTGAGCTACAACATCCCAAAGTAGTTGAAGAGCAAGCACATAATTCCCCACTAGGCAGGGTCTACAGTCCCTTCTAGCCAGAAGTAGCTATAAGAAGACAGAGGCCTCCACTCCCTAAACACCCCACAAAGAATTATGGAGACATGTGTTTCTCAGGGAGAAATAAGGCAGGAAGGTGGGGCATGGCTAAAAATAGCTAGGAAAGGAAGTGCGATAAGATCCTGAAACACACTCACAGAACAGTTCCCAAAACCCTGAATGTGGACATCTCACGATAACTTCAGCAGGTTTTTGATAGGATGATCTAGACATGATGCCAGCATGGGAAATATGAAAGGGACCATCACTATTAAGCACCCCCTATCATGCTTCATGATAACCCACTCTACACTGTCAGGTATATTTTTTTTATCTTTACATTTTTCTCCCTTTTTACTTACCCTACAACTCACTCTTCAAAGTTCATTCTTTCCCTACCCTGTTTATTCCCCCTACATTTAATAAATGTGAAACTTTGCCAGTTTTTTTAAAAATGCATAAACTGAGTGGCTTAAACAATTTATTTAAGCATACGATCAAGGTGCTGGCCAATTTGGTTCCTGCTAAAAGTCTTTTTCCTGGTTTGCAAATGGTACCTTCTTCCTATATCCTCACATGCAAAGAATGAGATTCTCTTAAGAGACTTTTTTTTTTTTTTATCAGTATCAGTGATTGAACTCATGACCACGCTCTTGCAAGGCAGGCACTTACGATTCTGAGCTAAATCCCCGGGCCCTAATGAGATTCTCTTTTGTTTTTCCTTGTAAGGGCACGAATCTCATGAAGACTCCATCATGATTAAATAATTTACCTTTCAAAGGCCCCACCTCCAGATACCATCACACTAGGGATTAGAATTTAAACATTTGAACTTCCAGGAGACACAACATTTGTTTTATAACAGTACTAAGAGTACTGAAGGACCTCCTGAATTTTAGACATACTCTTACGTTCACTGGTATCAATCCAATTTCACCTTGATTAATCAGGACCAGTCATCCTAGCTAGCACAATAATTTTCTTTTTTGCCTATGCCTCAGAGGTATGAGGGGATCCACACAGGCCAGAGGGTGGTCATAATTTTTAGTTCAATGGAATCATTGTTATGTCTCCTTATAGACCTTCTTGCCTTTCAAATCAAGATTTCTAGACCAGCAGGGAATAAATTCACATGGATAGGAAGCTGAAGTTTTATTAGTGAATCTCTAGAAGTACTATTGAGTAGTGCTACTTCCACTTCTATCCACTGATTCCTGGATCCCTGAATCCTAGGAGAAGGAGCACCATATAGCACATGCCAATTGAAAGCATATTCAGCCTCCTGGAGGATAATGCCCCAGGCCTACAAGGTATTATCACCTTATGCTATGACTCAATTTTTGTAAAGCCATTGTACTGTTTTGTCAAGTCAGCTGCTTCAGGATAATGGGAAACATAGTAAGACCAATGAATCGTATGATCATGGTCCTATTGGCACACTTCTGTTGCTGTGAAGTGAGTTTCTTGATCAGAAACAATGCTTCATAAAATATTGTGATAATGAATAAAGCATTGTTAAGCCCATATGGTAGTTTTGGCAGAAGTGTAGTGCATAAAGGAAGCAGACTTCTACTCAGTAGGCATTCATTCCAGTAAGAACAAAACAGTGCTCTTTTCATGGTAGAAGTGGTGCTAGTAATCAACCATCTACCAAGTGGCTGGCTGATTACTGTAGGGGAAGATGCTGTTATTGGGTAGCTTGTTTCTAAAAAGCGGCTTTGTCATCTAAATGTTACCAGCTTCTGGATTGCTTGCCTTTCCTTCTGGAGTTGGGTTCCAGGTTCTTCTTGCCTTGAACAAAGAATTGAATTAAATGAGCAAAAATCAGTGGCAAAGTTTATTCAAGAAAGCAGAAATGAAGAATGAGAGAGAAACTGGTTATGCAGGTGAATTGGATTAAATAAATAGAAATGGAGACAGAAAAGACAAAAGAACCCACTGCATCTGGGAAACAGAGTGGGCTATCATGGAAAGTTATGATAGCACAAGCTCCTCATGGTTACCTTTTTCTTTCTTTCGTTCTTTCTTTCTTTTTTTTTTTTTTTTATATTGTTCAGATCTCAAGGAAACGCAGCAGAACTGTGTCCAGGTCCTAAGAAGCAGTGCTGAAATCCCATGTCTCACTCAGGCTGACATCAGATTTAGGTTAACCTATTGAAAAATGGCTCAAGTTCTCCTGAAAAATCCACATACAGGAGTTTTAGAACTGTTCTGCACATGTGTTTGGGATCTTGTAGTTAACAGGTCATGCCTGATTTGCAGCCAGCTTTTGCCATGGCCTAATCCCCTATCTTAGTGCCATTATAAGGACACAATACTGGTCTCTGCTGCTGGCCAACTGGGTGCTTGGCAATAACTGCTCCCAGATGGGCCTTGGTGGATTCTACTTCATGTTTCTGATACCGTACATACCATCCTTCCTACCATGACCATTTTGTCCATGTCCTCTTTGGGTAACTGCAGGAGTGGCTGGGGAAAACAATTTACTTGCATCCAAAAAAAGATCATCCTGTGGATTGTTAAAATTCTCTTCTGCCAAAATCACATTTAATAAGAATTTACATGGGACACAAATAACTTCACTTCCTTTTTCAATTCATAGAAGACTACCTATCTTTTCTCTAGAGTTGTCACCAATTTTTCATTCATATTACTTTCATGTTCCTGCCAATCAGTCTCAACTATTGACCATAACCTATACATCAGTATGCATTCATACCTCTTATCATTTCTCTTTCTAAGCAAAATGAACACCAAGAGGAGTTCTCATTACCCCTGTCCTTTGGGGATATCCCAGAGATGGGCTATTGTACTGTAGTTTTCTACTCTTACATGATACCTGAATATCACCCAGTACTATCTATAAACTGGTTCTAGCTTTTCTTCAGTCAACTAATTGTTGAAAACTCTCTGTGAGGTCATAGGTGTGGGTTGGTAGAGAAAAAGAGTAGTGTAGTAGAGGTCTGGATCATAGGCATTTAGTCCACATCTTCATGTCACTTTGGTGTACTTTCAGAGCCTGCTCAAGCCTAGTCTCGTATGTATCATTTCCACAGTGGTGTTGGTCATGCCCAAGTTTATCATTTGGTCTTCAGACAACACCCACTTCATGATAGGGAACTCAGGTGGCACGGTAACTTGATGGTTCACAGTTAAAACTCAGCCTTTACTAAGGCACTGCTGCTAGCTGTTATGGCTTTTATCTAGGTGTTCATGAAAAGTCTCATGCACTCATAGGAAGGACATTTCAGAGTTGGCTGGATCTAGGGTGTGTGACTGGGATTAAGTCCATGCGGTACTAAATTAGTTTACTGATTAGAATTAGCATAGTTCTGGGTGTGGATAATGGAAGCCCCAGCCGGATGTGGGTGGCACCAATCAATAGGCTTCTAACCTAGATGGAATATAGAGGAAAGAAGGGGATTCAGACGAGCTGCTGCTGCTTGCTGCTTTGATGCTTCTTGCCTGCCCTGTCGTGGATTGTTTCTCCTCTAAAATGCCCCTCTGCCATGCTGTCCTAACTGGGAGCCAGCTAAACACAGACTGAAACCTCTACAAACTATAAGTGGAAATAAATCTTTCCTCCTTCAACTTGTGGGTGTCAGGTATTTTATCCCAGTGACTATCTTAGCTACTTTTCTTGTTTCTGGGACAAAACTTCCCCACATCAGAAGTAAAAGAAGAAAATATTTATTTCAGGTAACAGTTTGTAGAGGCTTCAGTCCATAGTCATCTGGCTCCAAGTCAGGGTGAGATGGCAGAGGGGACATCACAGAGGAAAAACAGCCCATGACAATCAGGAAGGAGATAGCAAAGCAGTAAGCAGCAGCGGCAGCAGCAGTAGTAAGCTGCCTTCTTTCTGTCTCTTTAATATTTCACCCAGGCTACAAGTTTATTGAGTGATGCCACCTACACCCAGGGTTTGGCATCCTTAATCCCAGCATCACATCCTTAATTCCAGTATCATATTTTTAATCCACATTTATGCATCCTAATCCATTCACTTTTGAAACTCCTCACCTTTGAACTTATAAGCCTTTGAGAAGATGTCTAGATACAAACCATAACACAAAATAAATGCTATTTTTCAAAAAGAGAATAGTTGCCTACAGAAGATGCCAAGACCTCAAATCCTAGCGGTCTATGTTATGGTTCACCTGTGTCTGTCAAAGGTTTCAAAGAGCAACTCTAACCAGCCGTTAACACCTCAAGCACTATCACATCTGGTGGTCATATACTGTCAGTGACAAAGCAGTTTGCATAGCAGCCTAAACCTATTCCTGAGCCTTCTGTTGTTCTAGTCACACTCAAAACTGGCACCAGTTTCAGGTTATGGGGCACATCCAAATGAGGAACATGTGGCCTGAGCCATTCAAGGAGGCCATGGAGTGCTATGCCTCTGTTGTGGCTACAGAAGAGGCCAGATGCAACACCTTATCTTTCATCTTAGAAGAGAAACTTAATATGTCCCACACTACTAGACACCTACAAATTTAAAAAAGTGCTTGAAATTTTGTCAGATTTATTCCCCATGCTTTGACACACAAATGTCTTACCAGTAAGTGTACAGAAGTTGCTCACGAGGTACAATCAGCATGTCATCAATGTAATGGGCTAGTGTGATGTCTGCTGGAAGGGAAAAATAATGAGGTTACCTATGAACTAAATTATGACATAGTGTTGGAGAATTGCTGTGCCTCTGACATAGTACTGTGAAGGTATATTGCTGAAGATGCTAGCTGAAAGCAAATTACTTCTGATAGTCTTTATTGACAGGAATAGAGAATAGCTACTTAATAGCTATTTACCATATACCAGTGGATGTGTTAATTTGCTCAACAATGAAACATCTGGATCATCTGCTGCAAGTAGAGTCACCATCTGGTTAAGTTTATGTAAAAAATGTCCATCTGGTTTCTGCATAGGCCAATAGACAAGTTGAGTAGGGATACGATGGGAATTCCACTCTTGCATCTTTAAAGTCCTTGATGGTGATTATATTTATTCTTTAAATGTATAAGAGAGGATTGAGTATGTGTCTCAGTGGAAGCATGCTTGCCTAGCATGTGTAAACTCCTGGGTTCAATACCCAGTACTACCACACACAGACACACACACACACAAACACACACACACAGTATAAGACAATTAATTTATTCTTTAAGAACAATAGAAAAAGAAACAACTGAGCCTGAAGTTTCCTTTGTGGAAAATTTTTAATTATAAATTAAATTTTTTTAGTAAACATAGAGCTATGTAGATTTTTCCTCTTATTTTTGTTTTCTTAAGTCATCATTGCTTTGCTTTCAATTTTATTAATTTTCATTATCTTTCTTATTCCTTTGTTTTAACTTATTTATGCTTATAAGTAAATAATTTTTTTCTTCTAGGTTTTTATTTTTTAACTAAGGATTGAATCCAGGGCTTCACATACAAGGCAAGTGTTCTGCCACTGAGCTATTTAACCCACCCCTATTTATTTATTTATTTATTTATTTATTTAGAGGTAGGATCTTTTTTTTATTTAAAGAGAAAAAAAAACAAAACAGAAAAAGGGATAGAAACAATACAGAATTTCAGAAAAAAAACTGTAAGAAATTACTAGTTGATAAATTGCATATTGTCTTCTTAGACATAGTTATACAAGTTACAAAATTAAAGCATACAAAGTGGACATTCAAACAGTGAGACTGCAAACAGTTCTGTTCAATGATCCAATAAAAACTTAGCAACATGGTTGTCAATCCTACACACTTAAACATAAATGCATTTATATCCTTTAGAGCACTTTCTTTTCCTCCTTTTACTTTTTAAGTCCATTATCTGTTTAGTTATATCCTGTTTCAGGTTGCTGAGTACCTTACTGACCTGCTTTGTTGTTGTTATTTACTTTTTAATCATCTTATATTATTCTGTTGCTTTGTTTTTTGAGTTTCTCCTCATCCATGCCCCATGGATCAGCTTTGGTGGAGTTGGGAGTTTTTGGAGGCATTTTGTTACTTTGTTATCTACTTTTTTTTTTTTGAAGGTAGCAGAATACAGCAGAGCAAGACAGATCAGAGCCATCTGAGACACTGCAGTGAAATTGGCACAGAACCTCACAGCAGGTCACCAGGACAACAGCAATAGGCACAATAGTACATCTGGTTCTGTTCACATTAGCTGTTCTTTCAATCAGGTAAAGCAAAATGGAAGGAAATATCGAACTTATGAAAACAGATTATTGACTAGAGCAGTACCATTAATCAGAACTGAGCAAAACAGTGATAAAAATATTTGCCTTCCAAGAGATGATAGAAGGAAATCCCCCTTACTTGCCACACTGCATACGTTCACCCTGCCAAGAGATACTCAGACCTCCAGCTCCCCCTTGCTAAGGGGGGAAGGGATGAATCGATGTCTGATTCTTAGCCCTCACACCAGCAGGCCTCCAGCCACTTACCAGGGTGGCGAGCAAGCTGCCTGTTCTCCCAGCACCCCAAGTTCCAACATGATGCAGAGCTCGAGGTAGGATCTTTCTAATTTACCTGAGGTGTCCTCAGATGTGCAGTTCTCCTCCCTCAGCTCCCAAGTTTTAGGATTATGATTATGTGTCACCTCACTCAGCTTTTATTTTTAAAGCTTTATAAGAAAAAAATCAATATCTTTGGGCTTAAATCATTCTTATTTTCAATATAAGGTAACCTTAAGGCTAGAAATTTCCTTCTAAGTACTACTTTTACTGCATCACACAAATTTTACTATATTGTATGCCATTATTAATCCACTTAGGATATCTTCTACTTTTCTTTGTCATTAACTGCTTTGATATTTAAAACTGTGTTGGCTGCAGAAGCCATGTGGGGCCCAGGAAGAAAGAAGTCTGCACCTCCTGAGAATCAGCCATGCTGGGACTGGGAGGAGCTAACCAACAAGCCAACTATCCAGCCTTGCTGATAAGCTGGCAGGCCATGCAAGGCCCAAGAAAAGTCAGATAGAACCTCCTGTGAGCCTGATCACCAGCTCTCCCCTGCCCCCACCCCTTAAGCAACCAGCTTGTTCAGAGGACAGGCTGAGTTGATAGCAACTGAGATACAAAAAGTAGCTGAATGCTTGTATTGTTTGTTTGACTTTGCAGACCTGGAGCCCGCAGTGTGAGCATCTTTTGGGAGGGTAACAGTTTGTAATATAGCAAACATGGGGGATTTCCTTCTATCCTGTTTTTAAAACCCAATATTGTTCTCACTGTTTTGTTTTTCTTTATTTAATGCTCTGTTTTTGATTTGTTTTGTTCTGTTTTGTTTTGGTTTGATTTTGCTATATCTGATGGAATGAACAACTATATTGTGAAGATAACACTATATACTATGGTAGCCATTGTTGTTTTCCTACAATGCTGCTTTGAAGTTCTGTACCAATTTCATTGCTTTTTTTTTATTGGCTTTTTCTGCTTTGTTTTGTTGGGTTTTATTATCTTTAAAATTTAAAAAAAAACTGTGTTGTTTCATTTTGAAATATTTGGGTACTTTATAGATATTGTTTTTATAAGTTACCATATTAATTTCATTATAGTTCTGGAATATGCTTTGTAAGATTTCAATTCTGTGATTTATTGATTCTTATTTTTTAGTCCATTATGTAGACTTTTTAAATAAACATTCTATATATTCATAAACAGAATATTCATTTTCAGTTGTTGGGTATCTTGTCTTATCACTAGCAGTTAGGACAAGTTGGTAGTTTTGTTCTTATTTTCCCTATCCTTTCTTGATTTTTTTTTGTCTAATTGCTCTATTGATTACTGACAGACATGTTTGAAATATTGAACTATGAGTATCTATCTCTCCCTTTACTTTTTTTTTGAACTGGGGATCAAACTCATGACCTCACACTTGCCAGAGAGGCACTTGTGCCACTGAGCTAAATCCCCAGCCCTTCTCCCTCCTACTCTTGTCTATGTGGTTTCATGTATTTTGAAACTCTGTAATTAGGTAAGTACAAATTTAGAATTTTTATGTCTTCCTGATCAAGTTTACATTTTTCTCTTTAAGAAATGTTTTTCTTTTTTAAAAAAAAAAAAACACTGTACCTGTCCAACATCAATATGCCACTGTGTTTTCTTTATGCTGTCTTTACATGATATGTATTTCTCCATCCTTATACTTTGAACCTATCTGTCATTACATCACAAGGTACTTCCTTAAAGACAGTATTTATTTGAGTCTCATTTTCTAAACTCTGTCTTTTAAATGGAATTTTAGCCCATGTGTAGCATAATTATTGATTTTAATCAACCATCTCATTTTTTTTCTCACTGGTACATCTCTTCCTGTTCCTGTTTCCCCTTTCCTAACTTCTTTAAAGCTAATGGAGTATTTTTTTAAACATTTTATTTTAATTATTCTATTGACTTTTTAGCTATAATTATGTGTATATATTTTGCTTATATTTGTCTTAGCACTTACTCTTGGAATGACAATATGGATCCTTAATTTATCATAATCTATTTGGAGTACTATTATACAACTTCAAATCAATTGTGAGAATCTTATCACAGTAAAATTTTATTTTTCATCCCCCTATAATTTGTGCCATTCTTAGCATGCATTTATTTTTTTATCTATTTGTGATATAATCCTATGACAAAATTATAATTCTTGCTTTAAACATATGTTCTTTGATTTTTTTCAAAGAAATTAAAAGATATTTTATTTACCCGCATATTTAAAATTATCAGTGCTGTTCATTTCTCCCTGCAGATTTGACTGTCTTTCAGTGTCATTTCTCTCTATCCTAAAACATTTTCTTTAGTCTTTCATATTCTTGCCAGTCCACTGTTGTCCAATTCTCTAAGTTTTATGTATAAAATGTATTTTACCCTTACTTATGATGGATATTTTTGCTTATTATAGAACTCTGGGTTAATAACTATTTCCTTCTTTTAGTCCTTTAAAGATGTTATTCCATTGTCTACTAGCCTCTAATATTTCTTTCTTTTCTTTTCTTTTTTGGTACTGGGGATCAAATTCATGACCTGGCACCTGCAGGGCAGGCACTTATGCCACTGAGCTAAATATCCAGCCCCTGGACTCTAATATTTCCAATAAGAAGTTAGAAATCATATGTATAATTTTCTCCCACATGAATAGTCTTAGTTTGGACAACTAAAAAAAATATAGGCTGGTAGCTTTAACAGCAGACATTTATTTTGAATAAATTTTTGAGGGTGGGAAGTCCAAGATTAAGACTTGACAGATTTGGTATCCATTTACTTCTTGGTTGCAGGTAGATGACTTTTTGTTGTATCTCCACATTGTAGAAAGAGCACAAACCATATAACTGACTGGTGTTTTTTTTTTTTCTTAAAAAATAAAGGCACGAATCTTATTCATTAAAGTTCCAGCTTCATGAGTCATTTACCTCCCAAAGGGTCTACCTACAAATACCATTCCATAGCAAATGAGATTATCTACAAATGAATTTTGGAGGGACACAGATATTCAGTCAAAAGGTATAATGTGTCTTTCTGTTGATTGGTTTTTTGTTCTAGAGTTTCTCTCTCCCTGCTTTTATTATTGTCTTCTTATCTTTAGTTTTCAGACTTTGATTTTGATGTTCTAAGATGATGTTCTCTTTGTATTCATCATACTTGGAATTTATTGAGTTTTATTTGGACCTGTAATTTGATGTTGTTCACCAGATTTGGGGAAATTTTGGCTATTTCTCCAAATAATTTTCTTCTGTTTTTTCTCTCTACTCCCTATGGAACTTAAATTATGTTTATATTAGATCACATAATTGTCCTACAAGTCACTGAGGTTTGTTTATTTTTAATAACCTATCTCTAAATTTCAAATTGGATGATTTCTATTTGTCTTTCTTCAGGTTTGTTTATCATATAACCTGAAGTCTCTAATTTCTCTACCAGTCTATCTATATAATTTTTATATATTGCATTTGAACATTTAGAATTTCCATTTGGTTCTTTTCTATATTTTCTATTTCTCTACTGAGATTCCACATCACTGTGTTCATTTTAATCATCTTGATGTCCTTGAGCATATTTATAGTAGCTACTTGAAAGGCCTTGCCTAATAATTCCAAAATCTGGATCATCTTGGGTTCTGTTTCCTTTTCTTTTCTTTTCCTTTTTTTTTTTAGTTTGGATCACAACTGTCTGTTTCATTACACAGCTGGTAAAATTTTGTTATAGCCTAGACATTTGTATAAGAACTCTGGATTATGTGCTAAATGTAGAGTTTAGAGAGTGTTACATTTTGTTGTTGGCAGTTAAATTTTGATTCTGTCAGGTTCAGCTTTGTCCTTTGTTAGAGCAGATCTAATTTAGTTTTTAATTTAGCCAAGGTATGCCTTTACTGTATAATGTGGCCCTTATTCCTAAGGTTCTTATTTCTAAAGTGGGAACTTTATTCCCAAAGCATAGTATTTCTGGAGTATTAATTAAATTCTAGACCATAACTTCAATAACTCCCCACATCACTCACTCTCTGGCATTACTATTCAACACACAGTCCTACAGGAATCAATCTCTGCTAAGCTTCATGGAGACTTGACCTGTGCATGTATAGGTTATCCTTGCCAAGGACCCATGGTAAATTCTCATTCAGACATTTGAGACTTCCCCCTTTGCACTGGTGCTTCTCTGTCCCCTGTATTATAAATTCCAACAGCTTTAGCAGCCTGGAGCTTTAATCTCTGCTCATCTGTTAACTCTGCTTTGTCTCTGTTTCTCTATGTCATGGTAGGAAAATGTGCTCTAGACAGAAAGCTGGGGCAACCATGGACCTCACTTCATGCTTCTTTTCTCTCACAGTTATAGTCCAAAATGCCTGTTGTTATTTTCCAGAAAAGAGTTACCTCTTCTATTTTGTTCATTTTATAAATTATTTGAATGCCAACATAAGTAAGGTACCAATTGTTCTATCATCGTGGGAAGTTGAAGTCTCTAAGCAAATTATCTGAAAACAATTTTTGAAATGTTGTGAAGAACAAACTCTTGCATATGACACCAATGAGAAGAAAGAAAAATATGATTATTTGTGATCTTCTTTAATGAATGTTTTGAAAACTATTACAGTTGGAAATGTAATACCATTAATTGATGCATCAATAGCTACAAAGTATCTACATTTTGAACTTGGTGTGTACCAAAGAAGGATAAAGTCATTTAAACAAACATTCTTAATAACTCACTTATGAGACTCTGAGAGGCACAAAAAAAATAAGGCAGAGCCTTAATTTCAAGACACTTCTGCTGTACCAGGAAAGATGGGTCATATATACAAAAGCAAGTTTAAAATGAAGGCAAGGTGGTATGTGATTATATGCTAAGACTGACTGGAACAAGGAGGTAAGATGATCCCAGCTTCACTTCCCCTTCCATATATACTAGGGTCCCTCTCCCATGGCCAAGTCACAGGAGCTGGATCAGGATTGGTGACCAGCTCAAGCATAGAACTTAGCCAGTGATATTTCCTTCTATTGAATTAAAAGGCTCAGAGTACAGTTCAGAAGATAGTAGATATTTAGCTGGTAAAATCATAGAGAGTTGCCAAGCAAGTGGTCATTAGGGCAAGCCAAAGTCACAACCAATTTGTGGCTTTGTAGAAGCAAGAATGACCAAGTTGTGGCTTGCATAAACCACCTATAGAGAGAACAAAGTAGATGCACGGAAAAAATAGTCCTGAGGCAGAAGAGAAAATAACAGAATCCTACTCGACAATTTTCTCACTAAATCTCCTTTGTACATCTAATATTTATACTTAGAATATTCTATTACATCATTTCAATAATTACCTTTTTATTTGATAAGATTTCAGTGGCTGTTTTCCACTTTACACTTGGTCTCACTTTCTCTAGCTATTTAACTAGAGCCATGATTTATATGAAAAATGATGAAATTGTAAGAGATCAACCAAGATAGAAATTCCTTCACACCACAGCAGTCAGAGAAGGCTTCATAGAGGAATAAATCCTTAGATTCCTCTCAGAGGGAAAGCTATGTTTGAATAAAGTAGCACGTGGGTGGCTTTCACATGCCTCAAAAGTGCCCTTTGCCACCTGTACTGCACAAATATGTATTTTAAGTAAACCATGTTTCCATCACTCATCGATAGTTTTTACTCTATTTGCTTCCTGTGTAAGAGGATAAACTATCTTATTCTTTGAGAGGTTTCAAGGTTTCAATCTGCTGAGTTTTACCTTCACTTGATTTTACATGTTATATTTCAGACAATGAACTACAGTTAAAGCTTACAGAAATGCTATTAAAATTCCATGAAATCACTTTTTTAAACTTCATCTTGGCTGCATTTGCTTTGTGCCTCTGAGATGTAGAATCACTTAGGGTAATACAAGCACTAAATGAAAATCCAGTGTTTTAATTCCAGTTTGGCTAATTCCTTTGTGGCCTCCCAGCACCTAGCCTCATTTATCCTATGTGTAAAGGGTGAATGCTGATGGCTTTGGTCCTACCTCATCTCAGAGGATTATTATGGGAACTGATGAGATCATATTTATGAGAGGATTTGATTTCTTCATTGTGGTAAAACATCAGAGAATGAAAAGCCGTCCTGCAATTATTGCCACAATAACTATTGTAAGCGATAGGAAATCTAAAGAGATAAGTGATTTTCTACTTTTTCTGTAATTATAAAGAAGATTGACAAGTAAGAAGGAGGGGGTGAAGAAATAAAAACCAGTCTTTTCTGTTACTTCGATGGCATCTGAGTTCCCCTTGGAGACTGTTGGAGATGAGTCTCAGAAGGAATAATTTCCTGATCATTACCACAACCTTCTCATTGTCTCCTTTGAGAAAGCATCAGTGAAGTCCTTAACTCGTGCTTTCCTATTTGTTGGGATAAATGGTGACATTTGGTGTAATGGTAAAACAGGTCAGTTTGAACAATTACTTTTTTGTGAAGGGATTCTGGAGCAGAAGCAGTAAGCAACATCAAACAGGAACAGTATTAAGTTTACAATGCCTACTGAAATAAGGGACTCATTTTGCAGGTTTTGGATGGTTTATGTTTATGTGCAGAGAGCATTCTGATATGTTTTGGCAGAAATATCAAGCAAAACTGAATGATTAAGAATGCTCCCCATGAAAAGAAAAGCTAGGAGCAAAAAGGCAACCAACTATCATAAAGTAATTAATTATTTTACTTTTTAATAGTCTGGCAAGACTGCCTTTTTTAAAAAAATGAATCACACAAATGGGACCATGATGTCAGATAGACTATCCATTGAGACTTAAGGGACTAGTTCCTGCTATAAATTAGGATAATTAGTTATTTTTTAAAATGTTTTATGAGGTTGAGAAGATGGTGTCAAATTATTTTTCTTAAATCTCTCATTGCTTTGAATGCCTTTCACAATTCAGAGGGTAACATTTCCTTTCAAAAATTCCTTCCAAGTTTTAGTGGCTGTTGTTTTACCAATCAGGTCTTTCTCCAAGGATGGTTTTAGTCCATGATTTTCATGACTCAGCTTAAAATGAACAAGACCCCATTGTTGGCTTTCTTGTTTTCGCACCAGCATTATTGACAAGATCTGCATAACTCTTGGTAAAAGGTCTGTTGTCTAACCAAGCTACTATGGAAACCTGATCCAGGCCATTTAGATGCCTAATGCCTTTCCTCTTGAATTTGTGAGGAATTTCAAGACTGGTCAGACTTTACTTAGAAAATATTCATCAGGGCAGAGGGGTACGTACGGCTCGGCTCGCTTGTTCGCTCCATTTCACTTTTCATTTTAAATCAGCTTTGCAAACAGATTGGCCCGGGGGGCGGGGGGAGGCAGTGCTGTCCATGGGGTCATTGTGAATCATGAAGATTTCATTATTGTACATCTTAACATTTTCACTGGCAGCAGCATGAAGGGGTAAAAGATTAATTCTTTTTTATTTTTTAAAAGAGACTCTACCAAAATTGGTAAGTGGGGGGAAAATATTAAGTGCTTCTTCAACACCAGTAAATAGTTCCTTACTCATGAGAAGAGTTGTAGTTTTACCACAAATCGATAGGTTCTAAAAAGAGATCAGAAATGTAGTTGCTCCTTGACAAGAATTTTCTTCCTTCCCATCCTTTTCCTTAAGATAGCAACAGGACAAGTAAAATAACCCTTATGGAAAATTAGGAAAGAGTCTGTGTATCACCTTAGGAGTATACTTTGCCTTCTCTGCAGAGAAGGACTAGGAATGTCCAGGATTGTCTGGTCAAGGACTTTCCTCAATAAATTTTTCAGGCCATTTCCTTTCCTTGTTTATTGCTAAGTATTTTGAGGCCCTAAAGTGTTGAGGGAGGCTTTACTGCCAATAGCTTTAGTTGTAAATCTCATCTCAGTAAAACAAGACTTGCAAAATTTATAATGTGGTTATTTATGGTTATTTATGATTCATATGTACTTACACTGCATGATGACTGACCACAGCCACCTCTTGTGGAACACAGGCCAGAAGGGTAGAGCTATGGGAATGATTTCTGTTAAGATTAAAAGATCCCTCACTACCTGCCAATTGGGTACTGGATGTCTTAAGGTGAGTGACATCTCCTTCTTGGGACTGATGACAAATTATATGGCTATGGTGTGGTTAGCAGATATAGAACCTGAGGAGATAAGAGGCATGTCACATTTCTCTTGTCCTCCCTAGAGATGATGATGATGCATCCCCACCCATATCCAGTTTAACTGAAATAACCTAGTACACAAGCCCTGCTGTAGTTCATATGCTAATATTCCAAACTCTTTCCCTGCTAGATCTTTTATGCAGGATAGAAAATCAATTCTGTCTTTCTCTTGTATTTTTGCTCAATTTATGCAGGCAGTATCAATAATGTTAGTCCAAAAGCAAAGCAAGGAAAGGAATTTGAAAAGTATAATGCTGACTTATCCACCCCCAGTATACATGTACCCAGTTAGGGTACATTTTGGGCTTTTGCAGATTTTTCTGGGGAAAGTACAGGTTTTCCCATAGATTTCTTTATAAGGTCTGTAATACTGGCACAGAGTTTTCAGGAATGTGGTCAGATTCCTGGCAGATTCAGTGAGACATAGATTCTTGGACTGGGGAAAAGACTACCTAAAATGTTAAATTTCTTAACTGATTCAGGCTACAAACTTTTTTGGCTATCTACAAGGCACTGTTCTAGGTGCTTTGGACACATGCCTGAACAAAAATGACAAAGTAAGGGGATTGGAACGTTAGAATGGTGCCATTTTTATTTTAAACAACATCAATTCATCAGTGTGGCCAGGTTAGATTTAACTGAGAAGTAAAATTTAAAGAAAGGAGGTTGAAAGAGGTGAAGGAGTCAGCCAGGGAGCCTTGTGGAGGAAACACCTTCATATGGGAAGGACAGACTGGACAAAGGTCGTTAGACTAGAGCCTGGTAGCGCATCTGGGCACAGCAAAGAGACCACTGTCAGTGAGCAAGTGGGACCGTAGTAGAAGATGTCAGAGGTGATAGGGTGGGATAGAGCAAAAAGAGAGATAATAAAGACTTGGGTTTTTACTCTGTGTGAGATGGAATGACGTGATCTGCTCAGCTAAAAAGACCTTTCTAGCTGTTGTACAAATAGACTCTATAAGGACAAGAGTAGAAACCAAAAGATCAGTTAGGAAACTGTTGTAATAATCAATGTGAGAGATAATAGGGGGCCTCAGACCAGAGAGATAGGAATGGCAGATGGTGCCAAGAGAGAGAAAAAGAGAATTCCAGATGTATTTTAAAGGTCAAGCTAAAAAGTTTTGCTGATGGGTGAGAGACTGGGTAAATGAGTGAGTGAACAGCCCTTGGAAGTACTGTGATAAACCTGAGCAGGGAAAATACATCTCAGTGTCCAGTAACAGCCACCTTGGGCCTCAGTTGGTTCCAAAGAGTTGGGGCAACAGTAACAGGGACATTAGTAACTCCATAGCTGATTGGTTTGTACTAGTTCTGACCCACCCTGGACTTTGGCTCATTCTTCCCATTTCTCTTCCTAACTATAAAGCTTCAGGCATCTTTGGAATAGAGGTAAAAATAATGTTAAATTTGCATTTTGCAGTTTATTCATCTGTCATGTGCTTATGTTTGTAGCACCTGTTTTGCACCAGCAGCTGATGAGTATTGTAGAGAGAATAAGAGTCTTGGAATCATGATTTGGTTTATTCAGTTGTGCTGGGATCTCTGCTTAGTGCTTCACAGCAATCTCATTTAACTTCTCCCAACAACCCTCTGGGATAAAGATTAACTTTGGCCCCATTTTACAAATGAGAAAGCTTAGGTTTTGAGGAGTTAAATAGCTTTCCAAGATCACAAGGTAAAGATGAGCTATGATATGAAGCTAGACCCATTCTCTATGCTCTAAAACAGGAGTTGGCAATAAATTTGAATTTTCATGTCATAAAATGTCATTCTTCTTCTAATTTTTAGCAACCACCTAAAAGTGTAAACATCATTCTCTAACTTGTAGGTCATTTAAAAGACAGGAAGGCAGGGAGAGCTAGATTTAGGCCATGGACCATATTTGTAGACCCCTTTTCTAAAAAACAGTTTCTTTCCTAATGAGCTTAAAACCTAGGAATTTCCTCCACACACTGTGTCAGTTATATTTTGATCCTCTTAACTCTGAGATTTAGAGAAGAGGAAGCTGAGGCCCACAGGGGCTATCACTTTCTGAGAGTTACCGCAACTGGCCTAATTCTGCTGGACGTGTTTGTGGTCCTCCATTTGGGCCATTTCCCTTCTCTCCTTGCTGTCTGTCGAAGGCAGAGAGCAGCAGTCTCTTAGGAACACCATCAGGGTCTATGCTGGCCCTCAGTGTGCTTAGGTCAGGGCCCTCAAATATAAAATCTCAAGACCCTAAAGGAAAATAAGTCTTGGACTTGAGGGGAGACTTAGCAAGAGCGTGTAAGGGATTAATTACACATCTTCAAGAGCCTCAGCCTCCAGCATTTGGGCTGAGCAAAATAATTGTCTCCTACCAATCCCTATGCTTTGGATTTAGCCGTCTCTGTGTATTTTCTCTGCCAAGCCCAGGCAGTCCTCGTAAGTGGTAAAACGAGCATGCCCCCTGCATATGGTGAGAGCTTCTCCGCCAGGAGTACACAGGACTTGCCATACCAGCTGTACTTGTCAGATTCCTTCTACAATCTGTCTATGATGCCCAAGACAAAATGACTGTGCTTGTAATTTTGGTTTCACATTAGCTATAGGTCTTTAAAAGGATATATATTGTAAGTTCTGCTTCCTCCATCACATATATTTTGAAGGCACTTTTAGCTTAAAATAATTGCTTTTTAAAAATCAAAAAAATGAATAGGCATAATAAAGCTCCTACTGCCTTTGAAGGGGATGCAGGAGATAAAAGGGCATCCTTGGAGAAGGAAGAGGAGAGTATTTAAGAGGTCAGTGGCCTGACATTTCTATAAGTTGGCCCTCAAATGACTTCTACTGCATGGGGAGCACACGGCAGGATGCCTGCCCCATGACATAGGTGAACAGCCCCAGGGTGAGCGCTGGCTCAGCAGTGGAATGCCAGAGACTTCAGAACTCTTGGCCAGGCTTGTAAAGATGGCCTGAGATTGCTAGATTCCTCTGTTGGTAACTGAGACTGAGAGAGCAGATGGAGAAGTGAAGCAAGAAACTAAGAACTAGAACTGTCATGCATCATGGTACAAGCTGAGGTTATGAGGAAACAAGGGGTCAAGGGAAGGAGAAGACATGAAATCGTGATGGAGCGCTGTAGTTTAGATCTTCCTTGACCCTCCATTGGTTCAGTTCTCACCTCCAGTTCTGCCTCCAGAATGCACTACCATGGCAAGGAGCCTACCAATAGTCCTGTTCTTTTAAGCCTTTTTCTGTTAAATCCCTTTGCTTGAGTTTGCTTGAGCAAGTATTCCAATCAACCAGAGTATGTGTAATGAAAATATATATCCAATCGCCTGCTCTTTCACTCTATTGATATTTTTATAAGCTCTGGGAAGACACAGAGTATAAATAAAACATAGCTGCCCCTATGAAATTCACATCTTTATGAGGGAACAAAGATGCTAAACAAACAGGTAAATATATGTTATATAAGATGCTGGTAAGTACAATGGGAAAATGTGAAGAACTGACAGGACAGTGGAAGAAGAGAAATTTTCACTGGTAAGGTTACTTGTTTTTAGAGACCTTAGGAAGTAGAAGAGCCAATCTCACAAACAGGTGAGGGAAGCATTCCAAGTCAAAAACACAACGAATGCAAAGAAGTTGCAGGACAGTGGGGTAAGAGAAGTCTATGTTTTCATGCAAAATTACATTAGTTCAATGTGTTTTCATCAGACCGTGCTTCATGGGGACCCAGGCTGCTGGGCTGAATGAGTGGTGAAAACAACAGAAGATACAGCAGAGAGGCTGTGTAATAATCTGTGTTCAGATTATTATTCATTCAGAGATCTTTACCCTACTATGTGCAAGTATTTGGGGAGGCTCTGGAATCAGGGACTAGGGCTCATACCTTCTAACTTCAAAGGCTCCAGATTTCACTCCAGCTCATCTGAGACTAATCTGCAGCTGGTACTTTCTACGCTAAGAAAATGAGACAAATGCATTAGGAGAGATAAAGTGATTAAGTGATTTGCTTATTTCCTGGGGCCAGTATATCATATGGAAAAAGATACAGAATTGCAGGATTGAAATGAGACTTTAAAGTTGTCTTTATCTACTCAGCCCCAGCCTGTAGAAAGGAGTGCACCCAAGTTTCCCAGAAGTGCAGCCCTCTCCTGTGCTTTGAAGAGATCCAAATGAGGCATTTCCATAGCTTTCTCTGAAATGATTATGTACCAAACCAACACACTGAACTTATACAATTCTACGCAACAACAACAAAAACACTTCCCAATTCTCTGCTGCTACCAAAATGTCACCAGGTGAACCAATTCCTTCATTCAAGTGTTATTTTTAGTGAATTTCAGAAAAAGGAAGAGTAGCATTATGAAGCTGAGAACAAACCCTTTGCATATGCCTCCCCCTTTCATCTGCACCACCCATGGAGGGAGAGTGACACGGGGCCGATCTCATACGAGAAGATGGTGTCTGACTAGAGCCCAAAATGATTATGCTTCAGTCAAAGAATGGCTCTGTCTGTTGCAAAGAAAATCAAAACTGTTCCCAAATTAAGTTCCTAAATACATAATAACTCTGCTAAGTAATGGACTTGAATGTAATTTGTCATTTCCCCAGAGACAGAAATAATGTTAATAACTATAATTTGGATACAACGACTCTTCAGATTTATAATCCATCTAACAGATTGTATTTGTCTCTATGTCTTCTATGAAAAATCTTAGCATTAACCTGTGAGCCCTTAAAGAAAATGCATGAAAATGAAATATTATCAAGTCTCCCACTGTGTTCTTGTGATAGACAAAATTGCTGGTCACTCTCATCTCTGCTATGCAGCTTTTGGTGGCTGTATAAACATGTATGCATGTGTGTGTGCATGTGCATGTGTATGTCTGTGTGTATAACTCTGGGTGTACGGTTTCGAGAATCATCTATCTTCCCATCTCCCTAGTGAATTTTCACTTTCTGTTCTTTTGTTCTTATAAACCAAGAAAGGCAAACTGAAAGTTTTCTCAATTGTCAGAAACCCCACTTCTTGCTATCTGTTTTCCAAGACACAAGAACCAAAATTTGTCAAAAGAACACAGAGAATTTAATGAAGGGAATTGGTTTCTTTGAATAATCCAAGCTCAGCACAGGTTCAATCTTTCAGGGGCCACCTAAAGTCAACAGTGATGAAACCACCTTTGTGTCAGCATATCTAACACCTAACCTTTGATGAGGTGTCCTCTCAGTATTTGCTGCTGGCCACATATAGAAAACCATATGACATGAGTTTGGTTCCATGAAAATTATTATGGAAGACATGCTTCAAAGGTCTAGCCCTGCTGATGGGAAATACTATCTTTATGGCATAGTGACTAAATGACAGTGGAGTGCAAAGTTGATGCTTATATAAATATAAGGAACTCAGTGTCTGTACATAGATGTGTATTTTGTTCAGTATGATTGGTTTTTTTATACCCAGTAGAGTGTAGTAGTTAAGATCTTGAGCTTCAGAGTCAGAGAATTTTTAATTTGAAAACTTCCTTCACTTTTTACTGGCTATGCCACTTTGGACAAATTTATGGTTCTCTCTAATCTTGCCCCCACTATGTGTTAGAAGTTTAATACTACATAGCTCATTATCATGAGGTTATGTGAATTGATGCATGTAAAACTCTTGGCATAATACTTTTCTATGATGAGGGTATTAATCTACTTTCTGTTACTATAACAAAATATCTTTCTGGCTACTTTATAAAGAAAAGTGGTTTATTATGGTTCAAAGTTCTGGAAGCTGGGAATTTTGAGATCAGGGCCTACATTCGTTGAGGATATTGTCAAGAGTCATGCCATGGTGGAGGAAGTAAAGGGCATGCAGGCACATGCAGAAGAGAAGCACTTGTGTAGAGGGGGAGGTGCCAGGCTTACTGTATAGCAACCCACTCTCAAAGTAACCCATCCAGTTCAACAACAGCAAGAACTCACCCTCTTAAAAAGGCATTAAAAGCCCCACTTCCCAGTACTACTATGTTGGCAACCAAAGTTCATTTTGAGCTTTTTTTTAGGAACAAATTATCCAAATCATAGCAATCAGCATTCAGTAAATGTTAGTTGTTGATATCCAGTATCATTTGCTTCTATAGATAATAGTGGTGCCCACTGCATTAGGTTGTTGGAAGCATTAAATGAAATCATACAAGTAATAAGCATTAATGAGATAATCTGGTTCATACATTATAGTAAAGGCTCAATACACGCTGGTTATGATGATATTGATGGTAATGACAGTGCCCAGAGAAGTAAAGTAATTACAACAAATTCACACAGCTTGCTAATAGGTAAGTAAGAAACAGAATTTGAGTATAACATCACTATTATGCACCATGCATCTACATTAAAATGTGAACTAAGAACTTGTTATGAAGATGATTCTCCATGAATCTTAACTTTTTCTCTCAGTACCATCAGACAAATTTTTAATATTTGAAAATGTTGTTTCTCCTTACTTTGGGGAATCCAGGTTTTTTAAGGACCACCTTTCCAGTAAAAGTCTGTTTCTTGTACTTTTATTCAGACTATGAATTAGCCATCTTTTCATTGTTCAATAAATTCATTTGTCATTTTTTCATAGAGAAAGCTCTGGAAAGTTATTGAGTATCAGAGTAGGAAATGACAAAAAACCATGTTGAGCTGAGGTTCAAAATGACAAATTCCTTTACATCATAGAACTCTGGGGCCACTCAGAAATACCAGAAATTGCAGACTGTAAATATGCCAATGTTAAATTCTCAGATGCCAATGGTCTGCAACCACCATTCCTCCCACCCTACCCCAGGATACTGGCCTAGGAAAAATCTTTGAAAACCTTGGAGAAAAGCCTGAACTAACTTCAAAGAACATTAACTTCAAAGTGTCCCTTGGTATGAGTGTTTCCTAGAAGTTCAAATTTGGTCAAATTCATTTTTAAAAATTTAAATAAAGAGATATGATAAAGGACGCCTATTATCACAGTCAGCACAAGGGAAAAAGTTAATGTTTTAATTGCAGTGATTCATCATGAAGGTCTGAGATGGCTGGAGATAGGAAAAGCATGTTTCCTTAGTGACTGGAAAGATTTTTTTCTTCCACATACTCATTTGAAATTCTAGATTTTATCATAATTCTTATCATATGTATTTATGCCAAATAAGTATTACTTGGATTTAAGATAAACATTTTCAAAAACCATTCTATGTCAACTAGGTCTTCCAGAGGAAAATAAGGCCTCAATGTATCTGAAATTATGGAAACAATCAAACATATTTCTCATCTTTTTGTCTTTCTCGTTCAGCAAAAGCTTTCACTTTTCATGATAGTAAAAAGTATGCGAGACATCACAAAGAGTGGCAGAGGAGGACAATGGGATGGTTGACAGAAAAGCCCAAGTCTTGAGCAATACTGGGCACCAATGAAGTAGGACGTTTCTTAGCATGATCAGGCATCAGTGGAGATGAAAGGCAGCCCATCTCTGCAGGCAGGATGCTTGGGCTTCCTGGAATCAGGGGGCAGTGGAAGGAGGAGGTGGCCCTATGGCTCTTTGTTCCTGTTTCAAGCAAAATGGTTTATGGATCATGTAAGCATCCATGTGTGCAGTCCTTGCTCATTTGCTACTTTCCCATACATGCTACTAGCACCTTTGCCTGCTTCCCGCTAGGCAATAAAGCACCCCAAAGACCTCACTTGAGACCTTTGCATTTGTAGCAGACTTTATATAAATATAGGGAAATTGGGCGATTTTAAACTACTGAAACATAAACATTTTAATACTTAATTTAATACACTCCTGAGCATAATATTTCTACTCCTGTATTCTGGAATATTAGACCTTCTCTTCTTCCCTTTCTCTTCTCTCTTAAGAACCAGTTTCTTCCATTTTCTTATGTATAGTTATTCAGCTAGTCCTTTATTCCACATTGTCCTTTCAAGTGCTATATTTGACCTAAGTTGCCCATCAATATGTTTTGTATGTATTTTCTTTAAAAAGTATTTTTTGAGTGCTTATCATGTACTGAGCACGGAGCACTGTGGATTCAAAGGATAAAAGACATATGGTCTCTACCTTTATAGAACTTAGCTGTTCTCTTCACAAAAAGAATTCCACTAACAGCAGTTATCATAGTAATTCTTGTTTAAATCTCACTACATTATAAATTAGTATCTGAGCTTCCTAATTCATCATGGCATCTGATATTTGGTCATTATCATAATTTTAAAATGTGTTCTACCCTCATGGGATCATGGAAGTCAGATATTGCTATCTCAAGTAAGCTTTTCAACTTCAAGATCAACAAAAGAAGAACCAGATCTCCAAAGGTATTTGAGATGTGAAGTGCAAGATGAGGTGGCACACATTTGAAATCCAAGCTACTCAACAGGTGGAAGCAGAATGACAAGTTTAAGGTCAATCAGGACAACTTGATGAAACCTTGTTGCAAAAAATAAAAAGGGTTGGAGATATAGCTCAGTGGTTTTCTAGCATGCCTGGGCCCCTGGGTTCAATCTCCAGTAACACAGAAAAACAGACAGACACACATACACAAATACCGAGAGAGAGAGAGAGAGGCTAAATCCAGAGATTATACTGAATTGTGGAGCTGTTTCTGAAGGCCTAGACATAGCTGCCATCTCTAGCCTTGTTCTTTCTTTGGGGGAGGAGGGGGTTAACCCACCATGTTCCTAGTAGTAAGAGTCAAAATAAATAGTGCATTGTGGATGCATGAAAACAGCATTCTTTAAACATGTTTATGTCTTAAATTAGAGATCTCCAAGACACACAAGTGTGAGGGCCAGGAGTGTGAATTAGCTCAAAAGGACTGTTACAAGTGCCACGCAGGTGCGACTGAAAAGCATTCAATTGGAGACAGTTAGAGACATGCAAAGTAAGAGTCTAAGCCAGGAGACTCTGGTACTTGGGACTAGAAAAGAAGGCCAGCAGTCAATGGGCAGATTGTGCTGGCTTCTTATCAGGCCTCACAAGCTAAATAGTGTGGGACTTGTCCAATATGCAGATGGGGAAAGAGCAGATTCTTGTTTTCTGCTAATGGCCTCATAACTACTGTCAAGTGAGAAGCAATAGCAACAGGCAGACAGTGGGGGTTTATTTAGAGCAGGAGGAATAGAATAGCTCATTTCAACCCAGGCATCACGCAACCAGGCCATACAGCCCATCGTCTGGGTCAGTCCTGTCCAATAGAACCCTAGCTGCTGAACAATGTGAGAACACCAAGGCAGCAGGTCGTCTTCGTTAGATAGAGCAGAATTTGATTCTCAGATGTTTCTGCCCAAGCACCCCTACCTCATCCACAAGAAAAAGAGAATGCAGATGTGGCCTCACATAGCAGAATACTCATTTCAGCTGGAAATTTGATAACACATTCCATTTTTGTGTTATAAATATATTAGAATATTGTATTCTACTACATATTGCATTGTGCTTAGATAGAAAATTATTTAAGTCACCAATTAAGTTGTTTTATGTGACCTACCCTCAAATCTTTGAGGAAAAATTCACATGGAATTATTAATGAATTTGTTAATTCCTTGACTACCAGTACCTGATACATGGCTATATATTCCCAGAAGGGCAATATGTGTGTTCTGATTTGGAAAATAGTGAAATGGAAAGTCATGTCAATGCCAACAAAAATGATGTTTTGCACAGGTCAGGAAAGGGATAGAGGTGCAATTTTTCAAGTCATCTTTTTGTCAGAGCTATCACCACTGCTCCTCCTTTCCAACTGTTCCCTAATATTGGTGTCATCTGAATGTCATTTCTTGCTAATTCTCAGTCATTTTTGTATGACGAACAGCCATATACCCACCTCTTTAATAGATTGAAAAGCTATGCATTATTGAACTCACTTGTCTCAGTCTTTGCCAGACAGAATCAACACAGCCTCTGTCCTGTCTGGACAAGGCTATGAGGAATGTTCTGAGACAGAGATGATCAAAAGCCTTTGGTCATCAACTTTTTCCTTTTTTATTTTGGAATGAAATAATGGGAATAAAAGGAGATGTGTAACCTCCATCTTTTCTAAAATAGCACAGAAGCGAGTAAAGTAAAAGAATCAAAAATCTAATCCCTTCTCAACTTTGTAATAGGATCACTTGGAGTTAGAGAATCTATGTGAGAGAAATGTGTGAGACTTCATTTATATCTAAAAATCCACATCTTCAAAGTAAAACAGATGTTGGAGGAAAAGTATCCTGATAAAAGTCTAGCCTGTTTCTAAATCAACCTGGATTATTCAAACACAAATGGGATATTGCCTGAATGGCCCAGAAAGGCAATTGATATGGTGAGAGCTTGCTCCAAAGGAAGAATGTTAATATGATTGTTTGAGACATATTATGCATGTTCAGAGAATAATTAGACAAATCCTTGGGAAACCATTTTACAGAGGAAAATAATTGTAAATCTGTTTCTCATTTCATTGCTCTCCTCTCTAGCTGGAAATGTCACTTGAGCCCTCCAGTAAAATCTGGGATGTAGAATTCCATCATGAAGTTGGGCATATATTTTCATGTAGAGGATGTACTGGTCAAGGGGAAATCAGAATACTTGCCAGGGCTGAGGAAAAATGTCTATCCTCTAACCTAAAGTTTCACCTACATGCTGAGTCCTGGAAGACTTGCTCTTTCAAATGAGAAGCAAGAGCACTCATGACCCAGGATGGGTTACCTCAGCTTGAAATGTACACCAGGAAGGGTAGTGACTAGCAGATGAAAATATTGTCAGATACAGCAGGCCTGCCAAAATCCATATAAAATGAGAACATAGTGGTCAAACTTAAAATCACTTGTGAAATTCCAGTCTTAAAAGTAAGAAGAGAATTCATACTCTGTGTTTGGAGGTTACCCATAGGACACTGTGTAATCAGGACTTTGGGGAATAAATGAGGATTCCCTGGTGGAGCCTGTTCAGGACAAATGTGACAGGGCCCTCCTAACCATACACGGGAAATAGTTCCTATTTACCCAACAAGCAACTTGAATAGATATCAAATTTTCTGGTTTTTTTAAACCAAGATTTTAACCTGGGAGAAAATTGCCAAGGTTCCAAAGTTGAGATTCTATTGACCTAACTGGACTTTATGCCCAAGAACATTCCATACTGAACATCGAGGGATACAGATCAAGATTGTGAGGGCTCCATTCTGAGAGCAACACTATTAGTGTACCAGCTTAATAGGCCACTGAGGAGAAATTGGTTATGGAGTCTTCAAACCCGTTGGCTGGCTGGACCAAGGAGAGAGGCTGGGATGCCTGTTCTCACTCCGCTAGCTAACAGGACAGGGCACAGGCAACACTGTTCATGAAAGAGTTTGCCTACAAGCCCTCCCACCCTCCTAATCTTCACTCCTAGCGGCTCTCAGGAAACTGGGGGATCCGGCTCCTCTCTTCTGAGGCAACCATCTGATGAACAAATTCCCAGTAGTTTATGAATTACTGACCACGTAGTTTTCTGTCTCCTTCCAGGAGATGGAAGGGAAGGAATCTTTAATGATAAGAGTTTCACAGACATTATTGCCCTTAGGAGAAAGTATTGGTTGAGGATAGACCCAACCACCTTGATCTATCAGAAGAAAGCCTGCAACACTCCCAGCTCCACACTTACTGTCCTGACATGGGGTCAGTCATCTGTTTCCCTATCCCAAAGGAAGCCAGTCTTGCTGGGTAAGTGTCTGACTCATATGAAGGAAAAGGAATGTAATGCCTTTTCTGTAGGCACCTACATATCTTAGAGATTAAGGAGTCTGCACAAAAGTAAACAGTTACAGAAGGGGAGATAGACTAAGTTTAGTCCTGGATTTTGTTGTGTGGAGCTTGCAATACCACGTGGGGCATTAAAAAATAATGTGGGGATTACTGCCATTGCTTTCCTGTTTGTTCTCTGAGTCATGCTCTTGTTTAAGCATCAAGAAGGATGATGACCTTTCTCTTCTGTGTAACTTAAAGAGAGCTGGTGCCTAATGGAAAATTTTGAGAAAGTTCTCATTACGAACTAATTCAATGGCACAAGCATTTATTGTCAGGCCCTTTTCTAGGGAAAGAATTTTGGGGTGTGAATCCTGGTACTGAGAGAGGATGAATTGAGAGGCCTAGGACCTTGTGTCCCACTAATGTTCAAAAGTGGCCAAGATCAGGAACAAGCTCCCCTTCTTGGCTATGACTCTCAGATTATTTTTGAGATTTTTCTGGACTTCTGACATGCTTCCATTAAAAGAGAATTTTTCTTGCTTGGAACAGTAGGCAAAGCAAGAAATTTCAAGTCCGGACATTGGAGTCTCCCCCACTTCCCAGGCTGTGCTGATAACCTTCTGGGGAACAGAACATTCTGTGTTCTTCTTTCTTGTAGAGGTAATCATCCCTGCCCTTATGGTGTCTTATAAAAATTTACAGAGGATTATTTCATGTTTAGGTGATAATCTGTGCTAAATATTTTTGACAAAACATGCAGTTAATTCCTAATCTGAAAATTTTAAATTATGATTCTATTTCGTGTGGCAGGCCCATGAGACTGTGTACTGGAATGTGTTAGGAAAACACAGCAGGAATAGATCTCATTATCTAGTTATTTTTCAAAGCTTTGCTTGTGGGGAGATGGGACTAAATGACCTAAGAGTATGAAAAATATACTCTATGTAAGAAAGACACTAATTAATCTCTTCTGTGGAGGCTAGGAAGAGAAGGCATAAGGGAACCTACAAAGAGAGATACAGGTGAAGAACTTGCTGATTATGAGCATTTTAAGGGTAGGCAAAACCATGATCTTGGCTTTGGTCAGTAGAGAAAGCAGTGATGGGAACCAGGGTTTACACAAGGGACAAGTTCTGGTTATCTGAGTTAAGTCAGGCCTGCTTTCTGCTTTGTGCTAGAAGCAGGGTTTGCTTCTCTGTAACCAACACTCTGATCTGTAAGCATGACAACTTTTTAGGATCTCTTCCTAAAAAGTCCCTGACAGTTCTCAGTTATGAAAAGACTTTTTTTTTAATCTGAGAGGGTTTTCTTTTCTTCTCTCTTTCCTTTCCCTCTCTTTCCCTTTTTCCCCCCATTCATTCTGTTAACCCACCAGAGACACAGACTCATTCCAAGCGGCTATTTCTGCTTCCCATTTATTGAGACTACCAGGTCATATCACTTGTTTTCAATTTACTCAGAGCTATTTAAAGCTCTTATTAGGCCATTAAGTGCTTTGCTAGATGCCTGCACCCCAGCCTGGCTTTCCCCTTACTCTTCTTCCCCCGTGTTCTGTGTCCCTCATTTCCCCACACTCCTTGTTACTATCCTCTGTCCCACGTCTTCTCTTGCTATTCTGATAATTCTTTCTTTCTTTCCTTCCTCCTTCCTTCTCCTCTTCTCTCCTCTCTCAACACTCTTCCCTTGTAAATCATAAATACTACATAATATAAACCATAATGAATATGAATCACTCTGTACTTTTCAGAGCTATGGTTAGAAAAACTAGATTGCTTCTTGAAATCTGAAATAGAATGTTTGACTGAAAACTACTTCTGGGAGGACTAGGGAAACCAGAACAGATGCTCAGTTTTGTTTATTCATTTGGCAAATATTTATTGAGCAGCTACTTATATGGCAGGGCCCTGAGATTAAAACTATTGGCAACCTATAAACTGAGAGGTAGAGATAAACAGTCTTGCCAATCTGACATATAAACTCAATTTAGGACTAGGGAATGAACTTTAAAACCTTGTTTTATTCCCTAGCTTTATGGGAAATAAGTGATTCCAGATCATCAGTGATTATTGCTACAAAAAAAAAAAAGTGCAGTCAGAGTCCTTTACAAATATGGCAGATATCCTAATGGCCATCATGGTTTGCCTTGCAATGTCAGTAGGGTTGTGAATGATAATTAGCTTCCTCTTTTCAGCCAAAGACCCTCTCAGCATTGCAGTGTCTGGTCCTTTCAAATTCTCTCTATGCACTAGTTTCTAGATAATTTTAACCAATCATTTCCTATGGGCAAACTCTTTTTGATAATGAGCTCATCATCCCATCAGGTGAAAATACAGCGGCACAATTAATATTTAGGGATGAAAATAAATTACTGTTTTCTGAATAATGAGCCTTTCATCTGTTTTAGAGCTGAATATGTAGCAAACGACCAAAATTCAATTATTTTCATGAGAACTGACAGACTTTACTTCAAACTAACTATAGTTCATTAAAACTGTGATAAGAGTCTGCAAAGACCATAGAAAGATTGCAGCTGTGGGCTCTCCAAGAGAAGGAAAGAAGCCTTATATTGTTCAAGTATGACACAATAAGTTTGAAATGGAATCACTCCATCTCCAATACATCTGGAGTCAATGCATTGATTCTCCTCGCTTGCCACCCGGGTTCATTTAATGGTGAAAGGGAGGCAGTATGCAAAGCAACCAATTCTTTTACTTACTGTAGATGGTAGAAGAATTCAGCATCCCGGGTGGGGGTGAAGGCTGCAGCAGAATAAGAAGGATGAACTCCCTCTGAATTAGAATCAAGTACCACAACCAACAGAATTTAAAGAAGTCATTCCTGCCTAGATGTGGAGGAGGAGGGAGAAATGGGTGAAAACTTGACAGGACGCCCAGGGAGTTGGAAGTAGTGATCAAACTTTGTGGCTATATAAGTGCCCTCACCTCTGATCTGAGAGATGGCGGGGGTGGTCAGAGAATATCTTCTCCAGGAAGCCTCTTCTAACTCCTCAGATTGTTAGATTGCTTCCCTCAGCACCCAGAGTATCTTGTAAATACTCCTTTACAGGATACTCCTTCACAGTTCTTTCTATCTTTTACTGAAATTGTCTGCTTTTTCACAGTGATTGACAAGATAGTCTTTTGAGAAACATAGTATGGCTCTATTGTTAATTAGCTATGTGACCTTGAACAAATCTTCTGAGCCTCAGTTTCCTTATGAATAATAATATTTAATGGGGTTGATGTGGAGGGACCAAATGAGTTAATAAAGGACCTGACCTATATATTGGTCATCATCATCAAAAATATCATCATTTTCCTTAATCATAAGTTTCTCAAGTAAGGGTTCATATGTTATTGCCACCTTCTAAGAGCACAGTATACTCACAAAAATCTGTTCATGGATTTCATAGCAATAGTTGCTAGACAAAACGAGGAGCTCCATGTCCTTTGGGATGATGAGTTAATTTAGAAAAGGTAAATGGTCAACAGTGATACAGATAGTGACTCATTGATTTAGAAGTAGTCATCTACTCTACATCTTTGCCTTGGCCAATGAGAATGATTAAGAATGGCCTTTTCTATGAGGGGTTGGAATAGGAAACACTTCTTTGTAAGAATATAGTGTAAGCTACAGTGGTGGCTTATACCTGTAATCCTGGCACTCTACGAGACTGAGGCAGGGGGATCACAAGTACCAGCTCAGTCTGGGCAACTTTGTGACTTAGGAGGCAACTTTTTGAACAGCCTCAAAAATTTAAAAAATAATCTTTAAAAAGGGCTAGAGATGTGTGTGACTCAATGGGTAGGCCCTGAGTTCAATCCTTAATACAGCCAAAAAAAAAAGAAAAGAAAGAAAGAAAGAAAAAAAAAAAAGAATATGGTATGATGAATCCAGAGATCTTGTACCAGATACAAACTCTCAGTTACATTTTGGGTGTGTCCTTTGAGAAGGGTGTGACTCATAGTCTGTCTCCCAGGAAATCTCTGTGGTAGAATCCAGTATAATGTGTGTAGGAAATGCTGCTGTGGGTTAACTTTCACCTTTTTCTATCTGCATTGCATTTCATGGTCTCCATGGTAGTGTGGATTCTCTGTTCCCTTTCTACACTGTGCCCATGTGTGGTGTGTGCTCATGTGGGGCTCACTTCTAAAGAAAATTGTTAGAACCAATATCACTTATGAGGGAAAATTCCTCTGTACAAATTGCCTGTCCATTTACACCTGGGATGTATTAGCATTGACATGTTTAAGGGAAACAAACTTGGTAACTTTTCCGGCTCCTTTTTAGCCCTGAGTACAAGGAATAATAGAAGTGTGTGTGCATGCGTGCATGTGTGTGTGTATGTGTGTGTGTGTGTTGCATAGAGAGATGGGGCAAAGAAGAGAAACTCATAGCATTTATAACCAATATGGCCCCTCTTAAAATTAGCATAGCTAGTGAAATGAGGTGGCTGCTGACTTCAAAATATTTCAGATAGTATTGTTTCCACCAATTCATTAGAAATGTCACTAAGCCTGAGGATAAGTAAAATTTACTGATATAAATACTTCTTTGGCAGCCTTTTTCAAGAAATGAGACTGGCTTGCTGCTGGAACAATGGACTTGAAAATTAAAGGTGGAGAAAGCCATGTGACATGATAGCAAGAAATATAGCCAAGAAGAAAGCCTCATTACTGAGGGAGAAACATAGAAGGAAATGCCTAATAGGAGTTTGGACATGTGGGCTCTAGTCCAAAATCTGCTACTAATGTGTGACCTTGGGTAAGTCACTTCATTTGTTTGGATTTCAGCTTTGTATCTGACAGATATCCTCTAGCTTTAATATTCTAACTTACTAAAGCATAAAGATATGTACAGATGAAATATATCAAAAAAGACATAGTTATACTCTTTACCTGTCTTTTCACATTGTATTTGTGACCCCATGTTAGTCTATATTTATCAATGTCTAGACAAATGTTAAAATGGACCACACCCAGACACACATACACTTATTCTCTTGCAGAAAAATTGTCTTGCAATAAAAATCCCTCTACCAATTAAAAAATGGGATCCCCATCTCATACCATCTAATTCAAGTAATAGTTTCTACAATTAACCCTTTCACCTATTAATAAGCATTTTAACACCAACTGTGTATTGTGCTTTCCAAAGAAAGATGGCAACAAGACCACTGTACTTAAGAAACCATCACAAAATGGCAGTCCAATAAATCAACATTAGCAGAATCTTGGAATTTGTCCCAGGATCTGACCTGGACATGCATTTTAAAGTGAGAATTAACATGAGTATTTCAGCTGAAGGTAAATGTGGCTACCTGCCACATCATATAAAATGTTTTCTTCACTAATGTGTCAGCCAGGATTGTATTGACTAACTTGAATCATGGCTGGTGTAAAATTCCACTTCTTTCATTCAAGGGATAATGGAAAAACAAAGGGTATGTTCCCGCCCAAAGTCTGAAAAGATAAGACCTGTGTCTTAGTTACTTTTCTTTCCTTGCTGAGAGAAAATACCTGACACTCAAAATTACAGAAGGAAATATTTACTTAGCTCACAGTTTGTAGAGGTTTTAGTCCATAATCATCTGGCTCCAAGGCAGGCTGGCATGGCAGAGGTGTAACAGTTCATAGCAGTAGAAGACCGCAAAAGCAACAAGAGTAAAAAGCAGGAGAGCAAGTCTTTTCTCCTCCCTGCAGGCTACCACCTCCTAGGGTGAGTGTAGCACTCACACCATCTCCCTGCCCTCCTCTTGCACAGGATGAGGATGTTTACAAACTGAGGACCCTGGCCCCCTGATGAGTCACTTATTAAACTTCTAAAACTTCTCAAGTTGACACAGTGTATCAACCATTACAGCCTGGGCTCCATACTAACTTTGCAGAGGATGATGAGAATCCCCTTTGTGTTGAAATTGTCCAATGGGTTCCATGTGCAGAGAGGTAGTGATAATGGGTGTTGACTGGAGATCTGGGCATGGAAGATGTCTATTGTATATTTTCCTGTTAGCATTTTTCTACTTTTGGGAATTATTACCAGGCCTACTGGTCTCTGTGTACTGCAAAAATCAAAATTTATTTTGTTCCCAAAACTGAGAGGTACAAAAAACAAAATAAAACAAAAAGCAATGAAAAAGCTATCATCAAATCAGAGTGGCACAATGGAGAAAGATGCTGTTATAGATATAAGATTTGTAAATATTTAACAGGAAATTTTATAAAATATCTTACAAGTTAATCCTTTATATCAATAATTTGATTTTGTGTTGTGTGTGTGTGCCTTTCTGTTGGTCTGTCTGTCCCTTTGTCTGTCTGAAGGATCCAGAAGCACTAAGAATTGGACCAGAAACTGATGGTTAGATATTACTGGTTGGAGGAATTAAGGCAATCACAACTTCAGTTTCCAGTTGTCATGGTTTACAAGAGTTTTCAGGAACCTCTTGGACAAGTAATTTGTACTGAATCCTCTATCAAACTAGAAGAAAACGATTTGAGGAAGAAAGATCTATGCAATATAAAATCGCAAGAGCTGTGAAGTCACTGGGAGAAAATTTATCCTTAGGGGCAGAAAAATTGTAGCACAGCAAGCTGGGCTTAGCAATAGGAATTAAGGATCAAAAGGAATAATGAGCTTTGGTTCAGCACAGAGGCTGTTATTTGAACCTATCCTGGCCCAATTATCTTGATGTTGTATGTTGACCCTAGAGAAAATAAATGAAATTGGAAAAATAAAGCTGCCAAACTCTCTTAACACCCTGAATCCCAAGCAACTCTACTGCAGGATAAGGCCTCTCCTGCAGAAGAGCGTAAAACAAAGGAGACATCATCTCTTTTCTTTGTAAAAGTTTTCTGAGTGACTGAGGCACTGGCAAGGCTTTTCCTCCAGAACAGTGGCAAGGTTGTTCATCTGGAGAGGCCGAGGCCACCTGTCTTAGGAACAGGATCCATGCAGAGGTGTTGTCATAGGATACACAAGCACAGAAGGAAGCTCAAGCACTTTTGAGACACCCTCTCTTCCCAGACTTCCTAAGAATGCCTACAGGGTGAGAAGAATGTAGATAGCATCTCAGGAGCCAGTGGAATGCAGTAGTAAAGTCAGAATTTCTTCATTGATTTCTACAGCCTAGAGTACACCTAGGGTCACCTTTCTTTGGAAATGTGCTTATGAGACGTGTATTCAACATTTCTGTTTCACTTCAGGTATTTTCAGCCTCATTTGTCTTGTTCTAGCTGTTACAGCAATAATCAGCTGTGAATGGACTCCAGGGGGCTTAACACAAGTGCAACTTGATTCTGCCTGGAAATGCAAGAGAGCCAGCAACCTTATGACTGAGCATTTGACCAGTGGGTCAGAAGGACCAGTGGAGAAATGTTTCTCTCTTTCCCTTATCCCAATGCAGCAAACAGCTCTTGAGATGTATTTTACACAGTTGTTTTGGAAATGGTCCCACCAGATGAAGCAAGAAGGTATGGAGAAGTGGCATTTGGCTTGACCTGCAGTACAGGACATAAATTGTAGAGACCTTTTTGTGTCTTAAATTAATGGTTATCAAAGAAGAGGATTTTAGCAACCAAGGGCACAGGTCCTGATTTTGTGGACTCCTGTGCAGTCATCCCATAAACAGTGACAGAAGTAGCAAGGTTGAAGCTTTTGAATAGGTCCAACTGTATGACCTCCTTCCTACTAAGGCTTCTGTAACTATTGTGACTGTCAGAAGCAGAAACTACTATTGATTCCTGGATATGACACCATTCTTCAATGAGACTAGAAGCCATTTCATGGCAGAAAAGTTATATGGGTGCTAAGGGAGCAGCAATTTATCTTTGCTCGTGAAATTGATACCTAATCTGTAAATAGGTTGTTTGTTTTCCCTTCCCATAGTTTCTCAACCATTTGAGGCCTTTCATAATGCCTGATCCATTAATGTAGTGGTCTTTATAACATTACCTAGGGCCAGGAGACTCATTTATGGCAATCACAAAAGAGGTATGACAATAGACTATAGAAACTGCCACATATATTTCCATCATCCAGAAGCTAACAGGCTAATAGCATGGTAGAATTGGTCATTAAAAGCTCAAGTAAGTCACTAGTTTGAGGAAAATACCCAGAAAAGTATGAATATCCTCCTTTGGGCATGCTCTGTGTGAGTTGAGCAGTCAGTCAATTTGTGATATTATGACCCCAGTAGTTACAATACATGGGTCTGGAAACAACGGCCTCACTCGTCATTACTCTCAGTGAATCTCTTATGGAATTTGTGTTTTCCAGCCCCATAATCTTAGAATTTTCCAGGAGTAGAAGTTCTGGTTCATAGGGGTCAATACATTTTCTGCTGAGCTTGAAGCTGTAACTTCCACTTATGTTGATGGATCACCAAACTGAGAAAATTACAGTTCCATGAGTAGACAATCTCAGTTATCACAACCCAACAGCAAAGCAATTAAGACCTCAGCCCCCTCGGTGATAAAAGTCCTAATCATAATACTGGCAAACAGTAAAAACCTTGGCAAAGTGCTTGCCAAGGGTAACAGAAATCTAAAATGAGATAAAGAAGTGGGGGATTGTATTGGCTAGGGTTCTCTAGAGGAACAATGGAAAAAATACGTGTATGTATGTGGCTGTTAGGGTGGAATATCAGTTTGATTGGCTTTGGGATTTGCTTGGAGAGGGAATTGGTGGAGTACACTTTTGGGGGTTTGTAGTTGGGTCATGAAGGTATAACCTTGGGGTACATGACAGGTCCCTGGCCCATTTCCTGGCTGGCACTGTCCCCTGCTCTGTTTTCCAGTTGTCATGAACCAAACAGCTCTACTATGTCCTTCTCCCATGATGTCACTAGCTTGCAGCCAGCTAACCATAGACTGGATCTCTCAAACCCATAAGCCAAATTAAAACTCTCTTCATTTAAATTGTGGATGCTGCATATTGTGTCCAGCAACAGAAAAGCTGACATTATATATAAATATATATATATATATATATATATATATATATATATATATATATATATATATTCAGTCTTAGGACCAGTTACAGTTGAAGGGCTGATGTTGTTTATTAACCCTATTGCCCTGAATCATTTTGGAAGTTCAACTTCTACCTTCTTGGGGGAAACTAGCTGATTAAACTTATATCCTCTCTTGAGTAAAAAGAGGGGGTTCTGGTTCTCAGAAAAATAGAAACTCCAGAATGGTCAAGTGAGCCAGCTGTACATTTAGGGGTGGACAACTGCTTTTGTCTAGTACTATAGATCTTATTGTTCTTTTGTTCTCATCCCAGATGTTAATGGAGGAAATAGCTTCCCAACTCACAAGCAGACTGTACTTTTCCTCGCGCCTTTCCTGTGTACCTCTCACCTCTTACTGTGGGACTTCTTTGTTGGACACCAACACACAGAAACTGACAGCTACCCTCATACATGTGCATGCTGGCTGTGCAGGATAAGGAATTCTAGAGAGTAAACTTTTAACCAATATCAAAATAGAATAAATTCTTCCCTTTGTCTCACTTAGAGAAACATTTCTAAGACATTATTTATATATATTCATGGAAAATAGTCCTATGGTGTCAAATAATAAGTTGTGCTTAGTGATAGCTGCCTTAATACACTCGTTGTAATGATTTGATCTTTCTTTTTATTTCCTTTGCCCTTCCCTCCATGTCCTTAGTGTACACTTACTAATAAAATAATGACACATAAACCCTTTCCTTAGGCTCTGCTTCCTGAAGAAACCAAGTTAGGAAGAGGCATGTCTCTGAAGAGAAAGAAATAATGAAATATTCAAAAAGGAAAATACTCCCCTCCACAGAAGGAACATAAGAGATATAATAAAAATATACAGTGAATATTTAATTTTCTTTAAAAATGTATTATATTAAAGGCACATTGACTATTAGTACCACTCAAAATACTCCCTCTCTTTTTGAACAGACTTATATCTCTTGGTACTGTTTTGAAGTAGTTGTGCAAGTTCCCTTTCACATCTTTACAGAATGTTATAAAAATATAGTGAACTGAATGACTGCTGTCAAATGCCACCCAATGGAGAGGCAAGTATGTAAAACCATCACATTGTGCCCCTCATTCACCTTATTTATGGGCCTTCCTGAAAGTAAAAATGGCCACAGAATGTAAATGTTTTGAATTTATTCAGGATATCGAGGTAACTACAAAAGAGTCACTTATACAATTATTACAGCACAACTAAAAGCACTCACAAAAAGAGGATTTCTAAAACCACTTCAGAAAGTGGCAAGAATGATTGGACAAGTGTGCACGAAGTGAAAGGGGGAGTATTTGGGGGATTAATGGTAATACGTCTTTTACTATAATAATTTTTAAAAATTTAAACATTCACTATGTTTTTTAATCGCACTTCATATTTCAAAAATTAAACCTAACCAAACAACCTCTGACACTCTGTTCTCTATAAGGATAATATTTTAGCTTAAATCCTTGGTTTTAAATAGAAGAACTATAGAAAAAAAGCTTTAAAATCCTTTTTAAATTGCTGCAGTACACCCCACTGTAGTTTCAGAAATTCATTATATAGAATTGAACATCAGCAAACATCAAGATCAGGGTTTGGATTGGTTTAGCATAACCTTGTAAAGATGAAGTTGATCTTTACTGCCTTCTCAGATAGTAGTTCATTGTCTCACGCCTCCTGTAAGGCAGTGCTTCTGTCCTCTACTCCTTCTTCTTTATTTTAACCCTTTTTACTACATATTATTTAGAAGAGGTCACTTAAATTGATTTGCAGTTCACTATTAGTGACTGAAGGAATTTAATCTAGTCATTCTTCAATACTCCTAAGAGACTTTTGTAAAATAACCTCTTAACTCAAAAGATCATGTTTTTAGCAGTAGAATTTCTGAATCAACAATTGTTAGCATGCTGCTAACAATTATATTAATCAACAATTAATAGAAATGAGAGTTAATTAAAAAAGAGTCACATACACAATTATTATTTTTCATTTCTATCTAAGGCTTAGTCTAAGCTATTTTATTTCCATGTCCTTTCAGATAATGTTCTCTAATTATTAAAAGGAAGGGTAAGACAAAGAAATTACTGCTTCAGTTTTTCTCCCACTATATTATTGTGAAAATTCTCATAGTTAAATTGAAAGTTAAAATAAATTATATGAACGCTCTTATACCTATCATCTATACTTAATATTAATATTTTTCCATGCTTGCCTTATTGATCCATTTTAAACCAAACTATAGGCATTAGTATTCTTCCCTCTAAATACTTCCCTGACTTGATTTTCTCTTAAATAGTTTGCATGTTAGAACAAAGCAAAGAATTCAGCAATTGCTACTTTAAAACTCATTCATTATTTTGGGAATCAAGACAAAGTGAAATACATGGATGGATTTAATCCAGTCCCTCCTGTTATTTTACTGGCAAAGAGTGACCAAAGTTATGAACATTTGTTTTCTGGAAAGTGAAGTCCTGACTTGTCATCTTTCTTGTGTGAAAGAGCCTTCAAACAGATTAGTTCTTTTGTAGCCACATGCTAGAGTAAAAGTATCTCTCATCTGTTTATTTAGAATACTCAAATCATTTTGCAGTATCTCTGTGTTTGCAGGAAAGAGCATTTAAAACTATAAATCGTGACTTTGAACTAAATTTGAGTCAGACCAACACAAGCCGTCTGACTGCATTCTTGACCCTCACTGATAACCTCTGTAGATGAAACAAGTTGCTCCATCTCAGTCTTTTCTAATTCATGATCTTCCTGACAGGGAGGAAGCCACTAGGGTTGTGGCTTCACCAAGTATCCCTTCACAGCTCCAACCTCAGGGCTTTTTATCTCTGCTTGGCTTGGGCTCTGCTTGCTATCACTAAGTCCAGCATTGAAATGTTTAGATATTTTGCATAGAATAACCCTGTCTCGCTATGGGAATCGTAAGTGCTTGAGGGTAGGAGGACTCATACACTCAGTGCTAGGGGAGCAGGCATGCTGCTGAGATGTGACTCACTTAAGCCTTTACAGATTTAAAACCATCTTACATATATCCTCTAATGTATTTATTTATTTTAAACTTATTTTTACTAGTACATGTTTACAGAACATGTAAATACATTCATTGTGGGTCATTAGTGCACGTGTGTGACACATCTTAACTCTTTCTATGTCCCTTTTCCTCCCTGCTCCCACCATCTCCTTTTCCCTTTCCCATTTGCAAAAGATCTATCTTCCCAGTTTCTATTGTTTATCTTTTACTTTGTTCATATATATATATATATACACACACACACACACACACATATACATATATATGTTGGGCTTCTTATGTAGGAGAAATAATATGATTTTTAAACTCATGTCTAATTTATTTCATTTAGTGTTATAGATTCAAAGTGCATCTATTTCTCTACAAATGACTCAAATTTGTCCTTCTTCATAGCAGAGTAGTAGTTTGTTATATATAAGAACCACATTTTTAAAATCCATGCTTCTGTTGATGGACATGTAGATTGGCTCCAAGATTTAGCTATTGTGATATGTATTTCTATAGACATGGCTATGCATGTGTCACTGTAATGTGATGTCTAACTCTTTCAGGAAGAAACCTAGAAGAATAGCTGCATTAAATGGAATTTCTAATTTTAGCTTTTTTGAGGAATCTTTGTGCTAATTTCCATAATGGTTATATTAGTTTACATTCCCACACTGTAGAAAGATTTAGACTTAATGTACAGTTCACTGAAAGGCCTACTTGCGTCCCAGAAACTGCCTTTGTGTACTTCGAAGGGCTTCTCCTAGGGTATGTGTCATGGTAGTTAATATCAGTCAGAAGACTTTTCTAGCAAGTCCTTGGGAAATTATCATGAGCTGAACTTAGAGACAGGGCTTTTCTGTGTCAGAGCCAGAATTCAGAAATGCTCTGCTTTTCTTGGTTACAAGAGACCCAGCATTTTTCTTTTCAAGATCCGTTTGTACTGACCTCTTTTCCTGCCTTCTCAGTAAAGGGATTAAGGACTCAGGAAGCAGTGGGAGAAAAAAAAATGGCTTGTTTAACTGAAGAGGAGGACTTAGGCAAATCTAATACTGTGAGCAGTGGAGATGGGGTCATAATGACCTTCCATTGCTCTGCTTCTGGCAGTTCTGTAAACCCTGGTCCCTGTCCACAGTAATGTGCTGCCACATTTCTGTTAAGTACCTTGAGTCAAACTGTTCCTTCAGGAAAGTACAGCCTGGGAGTTATCACTGAGTGCTAAGCACTAAGGCAATTCATTAGCCAGAACCCTAGTGACCTCTAAAGTGTTCACATTGGCTTCCAAAAGAATCTAATCTCTTGAGAATGTAGCTGGCATGATATTGATCCTTGCATGTAACATCTTGTGGGTGTTTAGCTATATAATAAATATAATAATGTGCTTAAAAAATGAAAACAGATTCAGGCAATAGATGAATATGCCTTTCTTCTAGATTTCACTAGAGAAATTTTCTTCTCTTTCTGAATTTTATGATAAAGGAAACTCATCTATAAGTTCGTTTGAAATATTGAAAATACAAAGGTGTGATAATAAGTTCATTCTTGACCTGAACTGGATTTAACTCTAGAATCCAGATAGGCTATTCAGCGACCTTCTTTTCATTGTTCTTACTGTAACTTCTTGATGGTTTCAGTGAAGAACAGAGATTGAAAGAAATCTGTAGGAATTATCATCAGAGTTGGAGATTCCAGTGCATGATATCCAGCAAGAAGCCAACTGTCTGGAGAAGAATAAGTCCCAGGGTTTCTACTTTTATAATTTCTCCTTTCTCTGTCATTCTAAAAGGTCATTGATTTCAACATTTTTTTCAGAACAGCCTGTCCAAGAATAATGTGGAAAACCAAGAAGTGTGGAGAACAAACTTTATTAAAAGATACCTAAGTGCATCAGGGGTGCTAAGGCAAGGCAGCTTTGCAGTGATATTGACAAAGAAGCACGGGAGATCTTTGGGAGCTACTTTCCTCCCTCCACACCCAAACATGAGGCGGCCCTGGAGTTTCCCCAGTACTTACATGGTGAGGCACCTGGAGGTTGAAGAGACTCTGACAGCCTCCTTGGACGCATCCTCTGATCAGCACCCTGCAACCCATCAAGGTGTCTCTGATCTATAGCTGGCAAACCTGCTGTGCTGCATCTAGATCCTAGAACTGTTCTCCTTAAACACTGATGCCCAACAGGAGGCTGGAGTCAGGCTCACAGTCTATTTAATTGTGAACCCTAGAGCGGATTGAAGAATATCAGTCTCAGATGTTCAGAAAGGAGCATCTCATCTCTGCAAGAGGAGGAAGTATTACATGGTGAGCAAACTCAATAGAGCAGCCGAAGGCAGACATGGCAGGACTATGTTTAGTAACTATAATACATGGGATTAGTTAACAGACAGTAACAGAATATCCACTATTAGAATATCTGTTTACTTAAAAATTTTTTAGTTAGGCAGTCCCAGAGTTGGACGAGTATCTCTAAATGCAAACATATTGAGACAAAGTCTTCACAATTCTCTTGACTCTCCTGTTGTGGTTACAAAATTGTTACCATAACCCCAGGCATTCTGACCTTACAAAGTGATTTCTAAAGGCAGGATCCAGGAATGCTCAGCACATGGCTTCCTTCCTTATTAATTGTAATAGTAACTTTTGGGGCCCAGGCGTTAGCTCAGAGGCGTTAAGTGCCTGCTTGGCAAATGCGAGGCCATGAGTTCGATCCCGGGTACTAATAATAATAATCATAACTTTTTTTTTAAGTGCTGGAGATCGAACTGATGACCTCACACTTGCCCAGCAGGTGCTTGTGCTGCTTTACTAAATCCCCAGCAATAGTAAACTTTTTTAGTGAGCAACTATATGTCAGATACTATCTTAGGTACCCTATATATTAATTCACTCAATTTAAAGCAGATAAGAAAAACCTAAGAGCAAAGAAAATAATTGATTTTCTCAGCATTACACAGATAAGTCGTAGAAATGGGACTTTAACTCTGACAGTTTGGGTCCAGCATCCTTACGTCAAACCACTTCTCAAGGGAAGAAGAGGCTTCTCACAACTCCCTCAGCAGATTTTACCTTATGCTTCATTGTCACATGACCATGTGGCCACAAGAGACATTACAAATATCTGCCTATTTCAACTTTAGGTAGATGCAGGCTGGAAAATTTATTTTAGCAGTCAACCAGTAATGTCTGCTGCAGTTACAAAAGAAACGAGGGCCTTTGGTATGGGGGAGAAAAAAACCCGGCACACTAACAACTTAGGTGAAAGTCCAAGGTCATTGAATTATTTGGCTTTTGGCCATTGAGGAAAAAACCAAGCTTCTGCTAAAATCCATCCAACAATAGTGAAAATGCCAGCAGCATGACAATCTTATCTTCCAACCAGGCACTGGCATGTCAGTGTATAAGCAGTTCTTACTAAATTATTCATCCTGGGAGGAAATCAGATGCAACAGGTGTGGCTTTTCCTGCTTATTGAATGGTTTTAAAACAGGCTTCCAAATGCTTGTTGCCTCAGGGAGAGCAGCAGGAGGCCAAACCAACTGTATTTTAAGCTAATTACTGAAATGCTACAATACCTGTCAAATGGGGACATTTTGTTCCAGTGGTCAGTGGTCCTAGAACAGAATTCTAGGAAGGAAGGAGAAATTACATAGGCAATTTGCTTTACATACAAGACAAAAAACAACAACAACAAAAAAAACCTCTCAGGTAAAAACATAATCACATTCCAAGTGTCTTTATACCATATTATAAACTCAGGTAGAATCTTATTTTTACAAGTTCAAAGAGGTTTCACTATTGCTACCTTATTAGATCCAAAGCTCATTAAACATGAAGGCTATTGCTATAATATGGTAAAATATACAGTGTTGTTTTCTGCTTTAAAATTCACTTGCACAAGCAAATGTGAGGTGTACAGTTCAGTTGCAAATGATATGGGAGAGTAGGGAGGGAGGAAGAGGTGATCATGAATAGATGTGCTTGGCTTGTTTCTAATAAATGAAAGCCAAAGAGGACAAATGATGCTACATCCCTCTGCTATTACTGCCTTTGACTGACCATTTAGGAAATGGCACCTGCTTTAATTCTCTTTTTTTTTTTCTGCTTTTCTGGTTTGTTTGTTTGTTTGTTTGTTTGTTGTACTAGGAATCCAGCTTAGGCAGGTGTGTGCCACTGAGCTATATCCCTGGCCTCATGACTACATCTGAATGTGACACAATACCTTAAGGAAATGTGGCATGTTTTTCAAATGTTAGGTGGTTATGTTTCACCATTTTATAGTGTGTGATTGTTTTTGCCCTGATTTTTCTTCCTGTTTTTCAGTCATGAGCTTATTGAATTAGCCCTAACAGCTAAACAATGCTATAAAGAGAACAGAATTTTGAATTGCGATAATCTATTCAGAAAGGAAAGATATACCTAAGACAGACTGTAAGTAGAAGGCAGTGAGATTCCACAAAGCATGAACTACTCAGTTGTTTTCTTTGCTTGGCTCTATAAAGCCCTCACCTGCATTGTCCCAAATCTTCCTGTGACTTGGCTTTCTCATCTGCAAAATAGGGAACGGGCTTCCGTGATCACTAGGGCCTTTGAAGTTATGAGGGTCTAAAATTCCATGATTTGTTAAATCCTGAATCAGGATTTAACTAAATCTCCAAATTTTATCACATCACAAACTGACATACTTTTCTATATGCCACTAAGAATATTTAACAAAGCAAAGAAGACACTCTATGAAAAGGAAAATAGCTTTGTTCAAAGGATGGCCTGTTAAAAAGATAAATGCCTTATGTAACTGAAACTTTTTTCTGCAGTTTCCTATATTCACACCAACAAATAATGTTAATATATGAAACTCTCTAAAGAGATGGAGTTGGCCTTGTTCAGTTGAATGTTGAAATGGCTTTCTCCCTATATTATGCTTTATAAATGGAAGGTTAATGAGATTGCACATGTCTCAGTTTTCACTTTGTAGTTTACTTTGTAATAGGAATGAGACTGTCCTATCTTTAATTTGTTTTTTATTAAATTAAGCATATTTTAAAGGAAGGACCATTTTATTCTGCTATTCTATTTTATATTATAGTAGCAACATGACATACTAAGTGCTTTCTCTTGTTGATTCTTTTAAGTTTCTTGTTTCTACAGAATTTGCTATAACTTCATGTTGTGCATACAGAAGAAAAAAAGTAGGAGTTTCTTTGAAGTTCCTTAAAACAAGGCAGAAGCTGTCTTTTGGATTCCTATAGCTTGCATTCATCTTGTCTAAAGAGGATAAAAAACATGTCTTAAACATATTCCTTGCTCACAGGCTCTCAGCTGGGAAGTTTAATCAATTGTTCTCAACTGAGGTACAATTGGCATTGGATGAGACATTGGTCTTGCATGACTGTCCTGTGCATTGCAACATACTTAGAGCATCCCTGCTTCCACCCACCAAATACCAGACACACTTCCTAATCTTTGCAGCAACCATATTGGACCCACACGTATTTCCAAACACCATCTTCTCTGAGTCTAAAGTGTGCATGTTTCTCTTTAAAAAAAAAAAAAAAGTGTGGTGATAAGAGATTAGGCCTCAAAAGCCTAAAAAAGACTTCTGTTTATGTGTGGGAAAATGTGGCCTTGATCATTCCAGCTCATATCTCTAGTTACTGTACCTTGGTAACATCATTGTTCCCCAGGTGATAACACTTTTATAAGAGTATAAGATAAGCACCTGGATTATAAAGCATGTATTGTTCTTGCACCTCAGGCAAGAATAGAATTTTTTTATCTTATTACATAAGGAAATGAAGACATGTTTCTCTTTTACGCTTCCATGGACTATATTAAGTGTGATCCACTATGAAATGATCCTTTACACATAAAAGACTCTTCAAAGGCAATATATTTAGGACAATGAGTGCATTTTGTTTCTGTATTCCTCTGTGGTGTTGGAATTTTGAATTCCAGTAATTCAACAAATACATATTAGCTGCTAAATGAGACAGATGCTTTCTTTGGTTCTGGGAATATAAAAGAAGAATAAGACATATTCTCTGCCTTTGGGGCTCACAGCTGTGCTTGGAAGATTGACTCTTGAATTTCTAGAGTGTAAAATAATAAACATCAAAAGATAAATGTATTTATATGTTATTGGACATGCCAGGGTTTTCACCCAGGTATAAGGGAATGGTGATGGGAGACAGACAGGACTAAGGAAAGCATCTGAGAGAATACAATGATTGAGTTGGGCCTTTAAGGATAAATGAGTATTAACCATAAGGCAATAGGGTAGGAAATGACACTCCAACCACCGAATATCCATGTTTATAAATTATGAAAGAGATTGCAGAAACTCCAGTGTGTTGGGATATTAGTGAAGGATGGTAGAGATTAGGACACAAGGTGACTAGGGGGTAGAATTCTAAGAAACTGGAACTTTTATAGGTAAGAAGGAGCTATTTTAGATTTTGAAGTAAAAAAGTGAAATGGTCACTTATATGTATATATAAGGACAAGAATGCTAGTGGAAGTATAAAATATAGATATAGACAAAGTTTAGATGAGCATCTTAGATACTGTCCCATCACTGAGACACAACATCCAACACTCACAGCTAAAGGAGGAGTACTTTATTTTGGCTTCTGATTTTAATCCATGGTCAACTGGCTTCAAGACATGGAGAGTATGATGGGAAAGCTTAGCAGAGGAAAACTACCCATGATTTGGCAGCTAGGAATAAAAGGAAAAGGAAAGGCATACTCTTCTAAGTCATGCCTTCAGTGACCCATCTCTTTTGGCCAGGCTCCATATTCCAGCAGCACATTCAGCTGCCAAACTCACTGTGGATGACTCCACTGGTAAACACAGTGTCCCCATGACCCAGTTGCCTTTCACAAGCCCAGTCTGTGACTGCATGAGGCTTTGGAGTGATGTTCTCCATCTTAACTGTAACATTCTGCACCTGCCTGGCAAAAGATATATACACATCTCATTATGCATTTGATCCATCTCTGAGAATCTCCAAAGTCTTAATAGTTTTAGCAATGCTGAAAGTCCAAGTTCAAAGACCAGTCTGAGACTCAAGGCAAACTCTTAGTTGTGAGCACCTGTAAAAATCAAAGAGAACTAAACACTTCCAACATACAATGGCACAGGAAAACATTCCCATTCCAAAAGGGAGAAATGAGATAGAAAGTATGGGACCAAAACAATACTGAAACCCAGCAGGAAAAACTTTGAATCCTGGAGTTCCATGTTCAGTTCCAAGAGGGTTGGACAGCCCTACCCTATAGCATTTCTGGTTGCAGCCTCTTTCTTGGGTAGGCTGCATTTACTGCCTACAGTCTTTCTTAGCAGATATTACATTCCTGGCATCTCTAATTTTTCTCAAAGCAATCCTTCACTTTTACACCCTTGAGCCTGTGAAAGCTAGGGTCTTGCTGATTCCCCAAAGCATCTTTCCTATTGTCCTGATGCAAACTACTTGTCTTCTTTTTAATGAAAATCTTTCAGCAATCATACTCTTCTCTGGTCAAACTTTTCAAGTCCTCTGTTTACAGCAAGACAAAACTTTTCAAATGAGCTCTTTGCTCCTGATTTTCAGTGTAAATCTGGCTAAAAGCCACCAGCATTGCTCATGCCACAGCCTTAATATTAGGCTTCTTTGAAGTTTCTCCTGCCAGATTAATTAGTCCACTGCCCTTAATCTCAGTCTCCCACAAAGTATTAGGGCATGAACAAATGAAGACAGATTTTCTGCCAGAGCATAACACATCATGGTCTCAAATTTACTTGTCAATGGAGCAATCCTTGTTCTCAGCTGAAACCTCCTGAACCTGACCTTTACCATATGCATTTCTGTCAACATTCTGGTTTTCTGAGCTCTGATCATAATCTCTCATTAAACTTGATTTACATCATTCTAGGGCTTTTCTAGCTAGCATCCCCAAACCTTTCCAAACGTCTACCATGAACCACTTCCAAAGGCTTCTAAATCTTAAGATCAGGTATAGTCCTCTCAATGGCCCCTCTCCTAGTACCAAAGTATGTTTTAGTCATTTTGTCATCACTGGGACACAGTACACAACTTAAAGGAAGAGAGGTTTATTTTGGCTCATGCTTTCAGTTCATGATCAGCTGGCTCAAAGGTAGGCATGGCATGATGGAAGAGCAGAGTGGAGGAAGACTACTCATGGCATAGGAGCTATAAGGCAGAGATAGAAGAAATTCACCAAGGAGAGATATATATCCTTGCAGATCATGCCTCTAGTAACCTCCCTTTTCTGTTGAGATCTCACCTTCCAATAGCTGCTGAACTGATTTCACTGTTGAGTACAGTGCCCCATGATCCACTCATCTTCCCTAAGCCTTGCCCATGAGTACCCTGAGGTTTTACTGGAATGTTTTCAATATAAATCATAACATTAGGAATACTAGGCAAGAGGTAGTGACTTTCATATTTCACTTTTAATTGTTCATTCTTGTGATTTAGAAAACAATGTGAATCCATAGTAAATTGAGGGCAATTAATAAATTTGAAAATTTTCACTAGTGGAATTTTTAATGATTTTCTCTATTCCTCATATTGAGAATGCCATCTTTAACCAATGTACCTTTTTGAACAAGGAAGTGGGAAGCACTGCATTAGCTAGGTCCTCATATTTGTGTAATGTATCCCACCATGGTCATAGTTGATTGAACCAGATATTTATGCTAGGCAGATGCACAGCTACCACTATCCTGGTGAACTGTCTCTGCTTCTGTGCAATGATGGGTACTCATTGCATGAGATTGATCTAACAGTCAGATCCTCTTAGGGTGTTTGAGAATAGACATAGACACAAATAGACTCAGAGATTCAGAGAAAACATGCTGGCAAAGAAATCAAGATATACAAAGAGAAAATCTCATAGAAGAAACTAGGTGATATGAGAAGAGCAGACATCAACCAGAAACTGTGTGAAAGAAAAATGCTGAGCATTTAGTGGTGCTCAGACTTTTTTGACTACCCATTCTTATTTTCTTATATCTCTAAAAATAATTTAAGTGTGATAATTCATGTACCATTTTTTTTGCAACCTAAAGAAAATGAACACATCTTACAGGGTAAGATGATAGCATTGCTTCATAGTTAATAATAAAAATGGCCATCATTTACAGAGGTTTTCATACATGCTAGGCACCATGATAAGAGATTTATGCACATGTTCATATTTGAACTCCATGACAATGCAAAAAAATGGATTGTTTCATTATACCTATTTTGAAAATAAGAAAAGGGGCTCATCAAGGTCAAATAACAAGTGTGAACAACTGGTGAGTTGTGGGAGACAAATCCAGTGACTCCTCTTGAATTCAAAACAGTTATTGTGACTGATTATTTGGAGACTTATTTCCTTATACTGATATGTAGAAATATGGCTAGGGTATTTCCTTCTCTCTTCAATTGGCTCTAAGCGTTACAAATAAGGCTAACTGAGGTGCTGATATGTAATTCCCACCATCCTTGTGTCACTCATTCCTGAGCCACCCCACTTCTTCACAAGATAATAAATTCTGGGAGAGGTCTAGAATAAGGGCCTTTGTCCACATGGGATTAGATTTAGGACCCCTTGGCTGCCCTTAACTTGAAATATGTCTTGGTGTCTTTACTCTTGCCGTGGGTTGCATTGGTGGTGGTAGACTAAAATTAACTTGCTGAGATTCCAATAACATCTCAGTGGGATTACAAATATAACCTTTTGGATTGTGAGGAAAACTAAAAAGAAGATTACAATACTTAGATGACTAAACTCGATATTTGAGATTACAATAGTGAGTGGCAAACTGGAGTCTGGATCCAGATCCATTGGGCCCTAGAATATTTCTTGACACTTGGGCCTAACAGTTGCCCAGTTGTGCTCCACCTTCCACACAACACAGCTGTGGGAAGAAATTCACTGCCAAGATGATCACTATATTTCCCAACCCTCCACACTTCCAAGAGTGAACTGGTGGAATATGAACTTTGATTTTGCATATGGGCTGAAAGTGTGTTCTCCAAACTGTCCTCTTCAGCAAACCAAAAGCCGGTAACCACATGACTGCAGGGAACAACATCACCATAGTGCAGAAAAGTCTATGTCCCTGATTACAACATGGAAGGAAACTGTTGCATGGGTGCACCCATGCCATATTGTTAAGTGAGCAATAACCAAGTGGAGACGTGGTGGGTTTTATTTGTTTCCATAATCTAATACAGCTATACTGCCTTCCTTTCTTTCCTTGTGGCTTGGAAGCATTACAGCAGGCACATAGCACAAACCTCTGCTGTTCTTAGTAACCCAGTGAGTTTCTAAAAAATGGTGGGAATTATCTCAGCTGGCACTGTTTTCCCAAATCAGAAGTAACTTCCTCTTTTTATTCAACATAACAGAAAAACCAGAAGGTGTCATGAACACAGAATGTATTTGTAAACACCTTGTTTTCATGCCTTCCTCCAAATCTTGAAAACTCAGAGGGAAAAAAACAAACAGCAGACACTGAGCCTAGTAGCACCTCTCATCTGTAAGAAGCCTTGTTTTAGTCTAACTTACATTTAGATGTTGTTTCCTATTTCACACCTCTGCCTACAGAATCACAGCCACCTTTGGTGTGAAACACAGCACCTGTTTAATGGGCTCATAAGAAATAACACAGATGTTTTCAATAGTAAGCAAAAGAGTAACACACCTGGGAAAAGGCAGCAAGACTGGGAAGGAGAAAAGGTGGGGAATTTGGAGAGTTTGCCATTACTGTATTGTTACAGAGTTGTACACCATATCATGGATGTAGGCGACTGGGATTGATCCTACAAAGACCCTCACAGAAGACAGATAGGAATCACCTCGGAGTAGGGGACATAATTTCCCATTTGTTCTCATCCACCACTGACCAAGCAAGGGTGGGGTGTTAAGAACCTTGCATTTCCATATTTCAGGTTCCTGAAGGCCAGTTCCAGAGATGTACCATGCTGAGATGTAAGCTTCCTTCTCCCCACTGAAGAAGGAGGGGATATGAGTAGAGTCTGGTACAAGCCTCAGTATTAGGAAAGGCAGATGGAATTTAACTTCTAAGACCAAAGTACAGTGTCACTGCCCACATGCCACTGCTCACCGGGTCTGGTGAGATGATACAGGCCTGAAAGATGGATTAGATTATGTTCTGGAATTGCTAGTGATGGTACACATGAATTGGATAAACCATTTAATATCTGGGCCTCAGTTTCCTTATCTGTAAAATAGGAGTATTCAATTGATGCATTATCTTCCAAGTGTATTCCATGGTATAGAATGTTAACAGGTATAATTAGGAAGAAAAGTGTAATTAGGAATAAGATTGGTAAACAGATTTTTTAAACATATACAAATTTCATCCCTGAAAAATATCTAGGGGTCTTTATAATACATAGTATACAAGATCCCTTATTTGAGACACGTCTCATACAACTAGGCTATTTTTATATTCATTTGTTATTTGCTAGTTGACATAATTGTAAGGCATTATACTAATGTATTCTTTCACCCAGGTATTCTCATGTATACTGCTATCCATTAATTTATTAAAATAACATTTCTTGAGTTCTATTTGTACATCATATTGCTTTTAGCACTGAGAATACTTCCGCAAAAAAGTCCCTGATTTTTTACACTGATGGTGAGGTAAAGGCAAACTGACAATAAACAAACAACAAATATGTAAACAAAAAAGTTGGCATGTATCATCACATTTTATTTTCTTTCACAAGTTGTGAAACAGGGACTATTTTTTTCATACGCTTTTTCTAAATAGTGAAATTGAAGATTAGAGATGGCAACTTATTTAAACCATAGAGATAGAAATACCAGAGCCAGACTACATCTGGATTAGAATCTCCTTTAAAAATATTTCTGAGATGATGTGCACAGAATTGCATTAACTTGTATTCTGGGCCTGTTATATATGTTACCATGTGTCCAGGTAAAGTGCATATCCACAACGAATAGAAACTGAACCACTCTGCTCTGTCTTCCATCATCCTGAGGTTTAGTACTCTTCTAAATACTAATGTGAAAAACAAGACACCAGATATTCTGGAGAAAGGATCTTCAGGCTCTAATGAGACAAGCAGCAAAAAAAGGTTATACTTTAATGTATAGTGGAGAACAGAATTGAAATGACTGAAAGGTGACAGTATTGCAAAGTACTGTATAATGTCATGTCAATTATGTCTCTTAGCAATTCTGAGTAATTTACATTATTCTTACCATAATAATTAAAATTTTTCTGTGTAAAAAGTAAATGATGTTTCCAGAAATTCTTGCAACTTTAATAATCTAAGGAATGACTTGACAGTGATAAGCTGATTTTAAAAGCAAATGCTTTATCTTGAAGTTCTTCACTAAAGAAAATTTTAAAAACCCAGGGCCCAATTTTAATGATCCTTTGGTCCATGATATCATTATCAGAAAGAATAAAGTTTGGAAAGGAGAATCATAATTTCTTTATAAGGCCTATTGAAATAGCCAGGATTGTTGAATGTTAGAAAGAACAAAATATTCTTTGAAGGTATGAACTATTTTTCTGTAGATAATGCTTTCTTATATGCTTTATTATTTTTTTTCTTTTACTGTTGAAAGACTCCTCTTAAACTCAATCTAGATCTTAAGAAAGCTGGGGGAGTTATAATTTACATAAAATCACACAAAAGATGAAAACATCACACATGCATATACACCAGCACATATACATGCACACACACAGACATTTTATTTTTCCTCTTGCTTCCCCTTACTGACATTAAGCTCACTCTTATTATTCAGGGATACATTAGGGAAAGGAATTGGATTTTAAAAAGGAACAAGAGAGTTAGTGTATTAACCATTCATTATATATCATATATTTTGTTTAATTTTCTAATTTTGAATTTTTTCTTCAATATCCATGACTTACTTACATCCTTCTATATTTTTGCAAATTTTAAGTAGCAATAATGATCTTGCTATTCAATTTTCATATTTCTTTATATATTTGGCACATGGTTGTACATATTTATAAGGTATAGTATTATATATAATGTAATTATCAAATCAAGGTAATTAGCATTTCCATCTCCTTAAATATTTTTTATTTGTATCTGTTGGCAAACTTCTGGCTCCTCTTTTCTAGTTATTTTGGGATATAACATAAATCATTATAGACTGTAATTACCACACCATGCTATAGAGCACTGGATCTAATGCCTACTATCTAACTGCATTTTGATCATTGTTATTTAATTTTTCTCAGGATCCCCTCCCTCTTCTCCGCTCCTTGTAAGTTTCTGTGACCACTTCTATGAGATGGATTTTTTTTGTTTGTTTGTTTCCACAAATGTGTGAGAATATTCGGTATTTGGTTTTTATAAGCTTGGTTTAGTTCTCTTAACATGGTGGTCTCAAGTTTCATCTATGTTGCCACAAATAACAGAATTCCATTCCTTTTTATGACAAAATGATATTTCATTATGTGATATAATCAAAATATGCTAATATAAGTTTTTTGATTGTTTGCTTCTTTATTTTTCTTTTTTTCTCTTTAAAATAAAAAATTCAACAAAAGCAAAATGACAACAATAACAATAAAAAAATAGCAATATAGCAAAACAAGATGACAAGAATTTAACAATGGTTGTCATATTGTTATCTTCAAAATAGTTGCTCAGGTTACCGGATACAGGCATGCAAGATTGATCAAACAATATAATTTCCCTTTGAGAAATTTCTTTCTCTTTTACTACATCTATTGGAACTTTTGGATTTTATTTACTCTTTCAGTTTCTTACACTAGTGAGACACTATGGTGTTTACACATGCAAGTCTGATTTATTTCACTTATTGGTTAATTTCTTGATGTTAGGCATTCTTTCTGGAGTGAGATGATATCTCAGTGTTGTTTTAATTTACATTTCTCACCAGGGATTTAGCTCAGTCGTGTAAGTGCCTGCTTGGCAAGCGCAAGGTCATGAGTTTGATCCCTGGTACCAAATAATAATAATAATAATAATAATAATAATAATAATAAAAATAAAATAATTTGCATTTCTCAAATGACCAATGATATTGAATATTCTTTCATATGTTTATTTTCCACTTGTATTTTTTCATCTGAGAATTGTATATTCATCTCAGATGCCCATTTTTGGATTGGGTCTTTAAATTTGAGGGGCCTGATTTTTTTCAATTCTTTAGATGTTCTAGGTAAGACTCCTTTGTCTGAGGGACAGTTGGCAAAAATCTTTTCCCAACCTGTGGGTTTTCTTTTCACTCTGTTGGTGATTTCTTTTGATGTGCAAAAGCTTTTTAATAAGACGAGATTCCAGCTGTTGATTCTTTGAAATACTTCCTGTGCAATTTGGTTTTGTTCATACTCATAGGGTTTTGTTTACCTACCCCTATGTCCTCGAGATTTCTACCTACTTTTCTTCCAATAGGTTTAGTGTTTCTGTCTTAATATTTAGATCTTTGATCTATGTTGATGTTAGTTTAGTGGATGGTGATAGGTGTGGGCCTAAGTTAAGTCTTTGACTTGTAAAAAGTCAGTTTTTTCAAAACCACTTATTGAAGAGGCTATCTTTCTTCCAGTGAACATGTTTGATCCCTTTGTCAAAGACAAGGTGGCTGAGTATGTTTGTAATTGTTTCTATATCTTCGGTTCTATTCCATTGATCTTTAGGTCTGTTTTTTTTTGCCAGTATCGTGCTGATTTTATTTTAGCAGCTCTGTAATATAATTTTAAGTCTGGGATTGTGATGCCTTCTGACTTGCCTTTGTTACCCAGGATTGCCTTTGCTATTTTAAGTCTCTAATGGTTCCATATGAATTTTAGGAATGTTTTCTCTAGATCAGTGAGGTATGGTAATGGTATTTTTATTGAGATTGCATTAAATCTGTGTAACAGTTTTGGGAGTATAGCCATTTTCACAATGTTGGTTCTTCCTATCCATGAGGGAGGAATATCTTTCTATTTTCTGAATTCCTCTTCAATTTCCTTTTTCAGAGTACTATAATTTTCAATGTATTTATCTTTTACTTCCTTTGTTAGATTGATTCCTAAGTATTTCATTTTTTAAAATGTTATTATAAGGTTATGGTTTCCCTAATTTCTCTCTCAGTGATGTTGTTTGTGTGCAGGAATGCTATTGACTTTAAAGTATTGACTTTGTATCCAGCTACATTACTGAATTTGCTTAAGTCTATAAGTCTATTGGTGGAGTTTTGGGGGTCTTCTATGTAGAGTATCATGTCATCTGCAAATAACTTATCTTATTCCTTTCCTATCTTTATTCCTTTTATTTGTCTCTCTTGTCCAATTGCTCTGGCTAATGTTCCAGAAGTCCTCTTTCATGAAATATGATCAAAAATAAAATGAATCCTGCTGCTGAGTGCCATCCAATAGAAAGGCAGGCTCCTAAAAACATTAAGGTATGTCCTCACGCTTACTCACTGAAATCTGTCATTGTGTGACTTCTGGTTCTTTGCTAGTGTCCAAATGAGCATGAAAGAAAAACTTTCTGAATTGATTCAGGATATCGAGGCAGTCATGACAAACCAACCTAAAAAAGGACTTCTAGAACTGTTTCAGAAAGTGGCAAGAACAATGACATAATTATGTTCAAAGCAAGGGGGAGCATTTGGGGGAGATTAATGTGCTTTTACTGTAGTATTTTTAAAACGTAAACAGTCACTGTATTTTTCCATTGTATGCCATAAATATATGACCCATATTTTCTTTATTCATTTACTCATCAGTGGACAACTTGGTTTATTCCATATTTGGCTATTCTGATTAGGGCTGCATCAAGACTGGAATAAATGTAGCTCTTTGATATAATGATTTCATTTCCTCCAGATGTATATCCAATAGTGAGATTGTGGGATCATATGGTAGTTCTATTTTTAGGTATTTTGAGGAACCTGTATCCTGTTTTCCATTGTGGCTGTACTAATTTACATTCTCACCAACAGTGTGCAAGGGTTTCACAGCCTCACCACTACTTGTCTGTTTGATAATAGCCATTCCTTTTGATAATAACAATTATCTTTTTTATAATAGTCATTCTTACTGGAGGGAGGCGTTATTTCCTTTGATTTGCATTTCTCTGATGATTAGTGATGTTGAGATTTTTTTCCATATATTTGTTGAGCATTTGTATGTTTTGTTTTAAAAATATCACCTTTTATAGGGCTAAGCAGGAATTACATATCACTTCTGAGTGTGACAGAAGATAACTTACGGTGTGTTGGAGACTTCACTGCGAGAATGTTGAAACATGTTTCTGTGATTTTTCATTAGGCCCCTTATGGAGGTCTCAAAAATCATTTACCTATCTCCTTATAAAAAACATGGTAATCTATACCCAAGTATTTTTTAAAAACTTAGTGATATAGGAAAATGAAACTCCCAAACTACTATGGCTGGTATGACTTCGTTTGCTCTAAAATCAAAAAATAAATTTTAGGAGGTTAAGAGTAGAATATATTTATTGAGAAAAAAAAAAAAGCTTCTGTCTGAGAGAGACAGAAGGGGTCCCGAGCGGATTGCCAAGGACTCTGTCTTTTCCAGGGAGTTTTATAGAGTAAAATCATGGAGTGAGCCGGGTTCAAGGTGGGAAAAACTGGGAACTCACAAGGAAGATGGGCATAAGGTGGGACATAACTATAGTTAGCCAATAAGATTAATAGTTCAGGTAAAATTGATTACATTAGGGGAAAATGGGAAAGCGAGTCACGTAGAAAGGGGGCATTCTTAAAAAGCAGTGACTGTCTCTTAGCGGGTTGGAATATTGACTCCTGACTTTCTCAGGGTGATGAGACTTAGTTAGAATATCAGTCCTTTGGATATGGATGCATTTGCTTGATCTTTTGTCTTGAGACCTGGCCCATAGCAGGAGGTGTCTGTCTCCTCCACAATTGCAAGGTATCTGGGTTTCTGCGCTGGATCCATCGAGAACCCAGCCCTGTTTTTGACTGCCTATATTTCTAACTAACTCAGCTGCCTGCCACACTAGATTTTATCAAGTGTAAAATAATTATTCTATGTCCAAGTAGATAATCCAGGGAATGCATTCTCTTCTAAATAGAAAAACTAATTATGAATGATTGCAAAAAAGAAAGGAGTGGGATGTATGCATAGTGCTATAGAAGAGCATTATAAAGCACAATCCATTTCATTTGGTCTTTGAAGTTATTGTTTCAAGATTCCTAGCCCCAGGTTAAGAGGAAGTAGATATAAAGCTCTAATTCTGATTTGGAACAACAGACCATTTGCTACCTCTACAAGCATTCTTTGGATACTCATGCAAAGTCAGAAAGAAGGAGAAAAACCTTGCAAAGGAAACAGTTGCCTATCCTAATATACTAAGATTAAGAACTTTTCTGTTAATGAATGGGACAGTAAATATCTGTGTCCTCTGGCTTATAGAGATTTAATTCAACAAGGCCTCCTGTCCCTTGATCCTTTCTGCCTTATTTCCACCAAGCTCATACCTTTCTGGGGTTAAAAATCCACCTCAGGGACAGCACATTTTCTCATCAGAATAACAAAAACAATACATTCCATGCTAAGTATCCTTTGGTTATTAAAGTTACCACCTGAAACAGGCATACAGGTAGCTCATTTTTTCCTTCATGAATTTATCCAACATATACGAAGTGCCAGTCATGTCTCTCCCAGGATGTGGAAACACTAAAATGAATTGTACTTTGTCCTCATCGTACTTTCATTGTAGCGTGAGTGATACATACAACCACAGGAAACCACAGTTAGTGGAGGGAAAAGATGCTTAAGAAATCAGTGAAAACTACAAGTTGCCAAGCAATAATGCTGATGAAAAAAGGATTCAGACTTGAGTAAAATTCCCCTTTATGCATGTTCTCTTGGTGTCTGAAAGCACAGAAGCCTCTTTTAGAAACTCACTGTATTTTTCCCCTGAATGTCACCACCTTATGCTATGCTAAGTTGCATAACTCTGAAGGATCTGTTGGTGGCCCCTTCCTCACCCTCTGTTAGTTGTACAGGGCGCATTGGTTTCATGCTGCCTGACTTCTTTTCTAGGCTTGATACAAAGGCAGTGCTGGGCACAGGTCCAGTTGAAGAGCTCAGCCTTCATCATTGTCTTTTAACCAAAGCACAATGCCAGCTTTGTCTCTTTTATTATGCCAGTACCCTGCACTAATCAAATTTAACATTTTTGTCCTTCCATTCATTTCTTACAGTTACCACTGGTGTGCTATTTCGTTACTTATTTCTTGAAAAGACACTTTTTACCTAAGATGGCAGAGAGGTAGAAAAGAAGCTGATTGTAAAAGATTTATCTAAACAGAGATTTATATTAAAGCAGTGTCTTAGTCACTTCTTTTTTTATCGAGACACAAGACATAATACCTGAAACTTAAAGGAGGAGAGGTTTATTTGGGCTCACAGTTTCAGGTGCTTCAGTCCGGGTTTCACAGGCTTAAACACATGGTGGAAAGGGATGGCAGCCATGAAACAGAGAGAGAGAGAGATAGAGAGAGAGAGAGAGAGAGAGAGAGAGAGAGAAACAGAGTTGCCTCTCCAGGTCAAGTCCCTAGTGACATTGCCTTTTCTGACCAGCCCCCACCTCCTAACAGCAAGTCTGCTATGTCTCCCCCTCTGATTCAGTCACTTTCCAAAAGTTTTGCCTGAGTACCTGAGGCCTTCGGGGACACTTCTAATCTAAACTATAATAAACATTTAATATCAACTGGACAACAACAACAAAAAGAATCTATCACGTACTGTGTATAAACAACTTAAATTTGAGATATGTATTTTAGCATATATGCAGATAAATGGGTGGATGATTGATTGGATGGATGGATGTGGACAGGAGTACAGTCAGACAGAAAAAGCAGGTGGCCCTGTGCTCTAAAATCTCATCAAGAGAAAAATAATCTGTACCTCTCTTCAAATATTATGTCGTAACTACAACAGGGTCTCAGTCAAGCCTCCTTGTGTGGCTGAGCTGATGGACTGTTTGAAACTGAAGTCTCCTGGGAGTTAGGACTTATGTTCACTCTACCTATAAGTCAAAACAAAATCTTAGAAAAACAAACTACTTCTGACCAAGAAAAGAGGAATGCCTTTACAAAGGACTTTGTATATGGGTTGGCTGGATTATTCCATCAAGTGGGCAACAGTGCAGAGCACTTGGAGCAAAGGCATGGAGTGATCCAGTCAGGCTGAGTTGGGATTCTGCCCCGAGAGCTGGAGAGGAAGCTGCAGAGAGGAGTTGGGGCTGATTTTGAAGGAGTTTTGGCTCTGTGGGAAATGAGAAGCCATAGATGAAATGGCAGTGAAACCTAAAATGAGCAGGAGAGCAAAGAAATCTACCAATGCACTTCAAGCTCCAAAAGGACAGAAACCATGTTTTCCAATTCTGTTTCACAAGTAAACATTAAACCTTGGAAAATTTATCTGTGATCCAACATCCTTCATCTTCAAATGAGAAAACTTAATGACTTACATGTCTTATCTAATTACAGCGCTTAAATTGCTGCAACCCAATGCAGCTCCTGAGGTTCTTGGGGTTAAGGACTGCGAGAGGATGAGAAAAATAAAAAAGACATAAAAAAACAAACAAATAAATAAATAAAGACAAATTAAAAAAAATAAAAAAGTTGGTGTCAGGGAGAGCCCTTATCCTCCTGATAGGAGGAAAGGAATTGCTTAACCACTGTAGCACCTTTATTTATGTACTGGGAAAGATGATGTCAGTTTCAGTACCTGAGCCATTATTCAGTGATAAAACCAAAGTATTTGCTTTGCCACCATCACTGTGGCTTTAGGCAAATTACTTAACCTGTCCAAGTCTTAGCTGTCTCATCTGTAGGATGGATGGTTATTGTGATAATTCAGTGATAATATAAGTAAAATGCCTAGTAAAATGTCTGGCATATAAGGAAGAGCTCAATATTAACAAATATTACTAACAACAAAAATAACTACCATATTACTAAAGTTCCCTGGTTCTTTGCAGAGCTCTTTTGTGTATGTCAGTATATGATACTAAGACCTGTCTCATCATCTACTCAACTTTGGTATTTTAGAAAGTTAAAAACTCCTGGCCTGGGATAGTAGACCATGCATATAGTCCTAGCACTCAGGAGGCTGACGTGAAAAAATCAGCATGAATTCAAAGCCAGTCTGAGCTAAACATTGAGTTCAAGGCTAGCCTCAACTGCATAGCAAGACCTTGTCTCAAGAAATAAAAATAAAAGAGAAAGTCATAAGCTTCCTGACTGACTTAAGACTCACTCAGTCTGAATCTTGAGGTGGTTAGAACATCTGAACTTTTGGAGAGCTACGTGGCACTGACAACATAAACAAGGATTAGAAACAACTGTTCCTACTTGCTGCTCATCAAACTTTATTTACTTAGTCTTTGAATGATAATAGAAATTATTTCCCAATGGTTTAGTCTTTTGTATGTAGGGGAGAGCATAGGAACTGAGCATTGCACAAAATGCTGGGATCTCAGAAAGTTAGAAATATATATCTGTGCTTGAAAATTGGAGACAGGGGTTGGATGACAATATTGGGATATAGGGTATTCATAATTGATAGAAATGATTAATTATGCTTAGTTTTGCACATACATTTGCATGCCTCTTAATATAACATATGCAAATTCCTCTTTAATAGCATGACTTGTTTGCCAATGCTAACTGTAAATAATTTCTATTTTCTGTAGTGTTTAGGAAACTTCAATATGGCACTTGCTGGCAGACAGTTTGTGTCTTCTAGATTTAGCAACATATTAAGTAATCATCACAAAACATTTTTCACTTACTCCTAACAAAAGAAGTCTAGACAACAATTTCTGGCTGTCTATAGAAACAGAGAATAGATAAGACAAAAATAATTCAGATTTATGGAAAAATTTAAAATACGGCCTATAGTTTGTACTTTTTTCTTACTGAGTTTTTGCAGAGCAAAATAGAAGTTTCACCTCTTCTTTTAGAATCCCCTTTACCTTCACTGATGATGTTGTCAACAGCCAACAAAAGATGGGTAGCAGAATGAAGGAGAGAAAATAACTAAGGGCTTCAGTAGTCAGTGCCTAGATTCCGGTCCCTGCATAATAAACCTGTTGACATTTCCAGCCCCTAGTCCATTGTAATCAATCTGTATAATAATCTTAAAAACTCTTATTTGACAGATTTCCAGGCCCCACCTCCAGAGTTTCTTATACAGTATATTTAGGGGTAGAACTAGGAATCTACACTAATAATAATCCCCCAGATAACCCAGCCAGCCTGAGGTAAATGGTTTTCAGATTATTCTTTGAGAAACAGTCCTCTGGTTAATGAGTAGAGCATCAACATTTATATCAACTTAGAGTTTATTAAAAATGTAAAATATCAGGACCCAGCTCAGGCCTATCAAACAGAATCTGCATTCATAGGCTTATTCGAGTTTCAAAAGTATTGTCCTAAATGAGGCATATTCTTCCTTCCTTGAGTGCTTTTCCTCTCTTAAATTACATGAGATTGTTTGGATCAGTGGTTCTTATTGTGGGTCCCCAGAACTACTGAGTCAGAAACTCTTGCAGGAAGGGCCCAGCAATGATTGTTCTAACAGGGCCTCTGGCCCAGGTGGTTCTGAAGCATGAAATCTGAGAACCTGTAGCATAGTTAATGTTATTGGCTTGCATTTTTAAAGTGAAATTCATCAGAATATTCAATACAAAGGTCAACAGGAGTAGAGCAAATCAGACTTTTGCTTCATATCATTAGTCCCCTGAATCTATTTTGCAATATCTCCTACTTCACCAGTAAAGAGGATGCTTTGACTAATGCAAGCCTCAGAGGCCATGATCTCTTGTAGTAATTAATGAAATGCCAGACTCTGAGATCAACTGGGGCAGCTATGCTGCATAATGGTATCAGGGGATGAGTTGCTTAAACAGTTGAGTTTCAAATGAAAAATAACTTCTGGATCCAAATACCTCAGAGGTTATGAATTAGTATTTTTAACTCTTGGGGGACTGACACAACTGGAGAAGTATGAGCAAAAACTCCAAGGCTGAATCGTGCTCAGAAGAGAGCCTCTAAGCATCAACTCAGAGTACAGCTTGGTCAAAAGTTCAGGGACAATATGACTGGACAACTAAGCAATCAAGTTCAATTAAATACACTGACCATTATTTCTCTCTTTCTAGGACTTTTCAATAGATTAGTTAACACCTAACCTAACACCAACTAGCTCTAGTTTTTTGTTGTTCTCTCTGCCTCTCTCTCCAAGTCATGTCTTAGGCTGTCTCTGTTGTCCAGTCCACGTGCCTTTTCTTCTCTGTCTCTTCTTTACATTCTGTGTCCCTTTGAACACATTTTTGCTCTCTACTCAACCCAATCTCTTTAATGAAAAGTTTCAAGACACCTCTCAAGGGATGAGGAGGGAAAAGTAGATTTCCACATAGACTGAAGCAAAGAAACTGCCAATATATTGTCAGTGTTGGTAATTTTCTTATGCAGGAGAGTTCTATGCTATCTAGCTATCTCTGTGTTTCTTAATTTGCAAGTGTTTGCTATAGATTTTTATCATGCTATTTCTCAATGGAACTGAAGTACTAGTTTATCAAAATGTCAGCATAAAGACCAAAAATCAAGCAAATTTGCTGCAATAAGGAAAGGCTGTAAATTTGCTGTCAGTTAAGAAATCCTCTTGAATTCAAAGTGCAAACCAAGCTGAAAACATTTTTCATAATTGTTAACGAATGAGAGCAACGTTAACCCAGTGGACATGTACTTTAATCTTGTGCCTCGTTAAATTTCTCAGTTTTAATAATTTGGGCCAATTATTTATTCTATGATTCTAAGAGTTATCAAGGAATACAGAAAATATAAAATAGGATTCATTTTGCTAATTTCATTTGTTGTAACACACATCTACCCCCCTTTTATTCTTTTTAAATGTTAATGATTATGTAACCTAGAATAACTTTCTTAAGTCCTAGTTATAGTTTGTTTAAAAAGCGGAACCATTTTAATATGAAAATATTTGGAAAATAAACTGATAAATAAATTTTATAAAAGTTCTCATTGTGATATCTTGGATATAAGCACAAAATATGGAACATGTAGTGAATGGTCTTTTTATCTCCTTGGAATTTTAAGTCTTTTTATAATACCCAAAGCAATAAAGTCACAGAAGACAAAACATTCCTCAAAATCTAACTATCAAAAAGCACTTTATCTTGCTTGAATATCTCAACTAGCACATCTGGTTTAGTTACTTTCTCATTGCTGAAACACAATACCTGACAACCTGAATTTAAAGAAAGAGAAGTTTATTTTGGCTCATAGTTTGTAGAGGTTACCGTCCATATTTGGCTGGCTCCTAGGCAGGGCAGAATAGCAGAGGGGCATCACAGAAAATTTCTCACTGCATGGCTAGCAAGAAACAGAGGGAGATCAAAGGAGGAGGGAGGAAGATATACCCTTCCAGGCCATGCCCTCCGTGACCCACTTCCTCAGATCAGCCTTCACCTGCCAATGTCAAATTTAGCTATAAACTTGTATCTGCTGATGAGCATCACACTCCCATGATCCAATCACATCCCAAAAGCTCTACCTGTGAGCACATACGGCTTTGGTGGGAGGGCATCTAGATATAAGCCAGAACAACATTCCTGAAGTCACATTCTCAATTCACCCTCTTGTCTGATATGTGAAATGTGTGTGTGTGTGTGTGTGTGTGTGTGTGTGTGTGTGTGTTTGGAAAAACCTCTTAGCATATGGTAGAAAAAATGCAATTTTTCTAATTTTATGTCTCATTTCTTAATGACCAATTTTTCTGCGGCAACTTTAGTGGACTGGTAAAAGCTTGGTCTGATTTTTTTTTGTGAGTTCTTTACTCTGGGCAGTGACTCAGCTGGGACGGACCTGAGATGTTTACATGATTGTTGTAGTATATATGGAAGGGGCATTGCATTGGCCTTGGATTTTTTTTGCTCTTGCAAAGAGCTTACAAGTATAGGCACTCAGAACAAATGGCATCATTAGTGACTGTCAAATATCTTAAGGATATAGGAGTGATGCAGAACTTTGATATTCAATGAAAAGAAAATAAAACAGGGGTTCAGGTGTCCAAGAAAACTGGGTCCAAGAGTAACACTGAGATGTGAAATTGGGTAAATCACTTATATCTTAATTCTTCACCTTTAAAACAAGGTAAATATATACATTTAACTTTCATTGAAATGCAGCAAGTTATCAGAGCAGTATTTACCAAACACATGGAAATCTTTTCACCTAAGGGAATTATTGTTGGTAAGATTTTGCAAAACAGTGTTTAATATAGGCACCTTCATATCTAAGATTCTGTATAAATTGTATGTGTTATGCAGGGCATCACCTTCTAACTGAAAAGATCACTGGCAGAATAATTATTTTGTTTCCCTAAAGATAGAAAAAATGGGCTGGTTCTTTAAAAACTTGGTATTTTGAAACTAATATTAAAATTGCATGGACAATTTAATCAATCAGTATTTTATAGCCTGGGTCAAATGATCAGGCCCACACTAGTATTCTCATCAAATGCTAATTTCCTTATGAATCAATAAAGCAAACCACAAGTACTGAACTTAGTTTCTCCTATGTAATCACTGGATTTTGCACGACTGAGTTGAGGTTGAACTAGCACTCTTCAATAGAACTTTTTATGGTGAAAGAAATGCTCTGTATCGGTACTGTCTCACATAGTTCACACCAATTACTTGAGGACTTCAAATGTGGCTAATGTGATTGAGAAACTAAATTTTAAATTTTATTTCATCTAAAACATCTTCCAGTTCAAATAATTATGTGAGGCTACTAACCACCTTATTGGATGACCAATGTAATTAAAGACAAAATTAATGACAATGCTGACAGCATAAACTATAGTTAAAGAAATAGGCTCACAGGTATTATGTAATGGTAAAATTATTAGTAACTATGCATACTGAGGTACATAAAGCAGTGCTGAGGATGCAGGGGAACCTCAAATGGGCCTTGCTGGGTAGGGAAAGACAGAAGGGAGGAAAGAGAAAGGAATATGTTCTGGGCTGAGGGAATAAAAACTAGAAGCAATAAGAGTTTAATGCTATCCTTGGACAGGTAGGCAATCATCCTGAAAATTCCTGCTAGAACCAAAGAAAAAATAAAATTGAATATAGGGTAGGTTTTAAGTACCATGTATTATATCAGGCACTTTATACATGTGGTATAATTTAATCCTTACAACCAGCTGATTAAGTACTCACTACAGTATTATTATCTTTATTTTATTTTTAGGTGATAGATAAGTTAAGTAATTTTCTCAAGCTCACACAGCCAGAAAGTAACAGGATAAGCTTTAGAACCCAAGTTGATTTCTTTAAGATGCTATGTTCCCTAAACACTTCATTTGACTGTAGTAGTTAAGAATTTGGACTCGAGCCAAGCCAAGTAGTTAAGAATTTGGACGCAGGTGATGCATGCCTGTAATCTCAGGACTTGGGAGGCTGAGGTAGGAGGATCATTGTGAGTTTGAGATCAGCCTGGGCTACAAAGTGAGCTCAAGGCCAGCCTGAACTGTATAGTGAGACCCTGTCTTGAAAACAAACAAAACAATAACAACAACAACAACAACAAAAGAATTTGTACTCTGGACTCTGGAATTTTCCAATTTATATCTCTATCACGGGCATCTATAAATAGAGAACAAAAAAAAAGTACATCATTTATGGTTACTGTGCTAAGATTATATAAGGTATTGCATGTAGAACACCTAGCAGGGCCGAGTGGGTAATAAGGGCTCATAAATCTGCACATAATTATATTATGTCAGAACAAGTCTTAAAAAGCAGGAAAGAAATTAGGGCCTGCTTGAATAGGCATTAATCAACTAATGCAGCTTCTTGAACTATGGATTAACATGTTGAAATTGTTATAAAGAACAAAGGACAGGAGGGGAAAGATGGAGGGAAACTGGAATCAGGAGGCCTCCAAAAGGCAGCTGTGGTCTTTACTGGGTCTGGAGATTCACATTCAAATAGTGAAAGAAATGTGGCTTAATTTTTTTCCCTAAAAATGAAAATAATATGCATTGATTGAGAATCATTTTAATTTTTTAGAAAAGAATAAGGAAGATTAAAATCATCAGTAAATCCACATCTAAGAGATAATCATAGTATTTTGATGTATATCCTAGATTTTTATGTTTGTGTCTGTATGTGCTAGTTCATTTTTTAAGTTTGCTGAATTCAAAAGTAAAAGTCACATTTTTGAGATATCATTTTATGAGTCTGACAAGCAGCCATCACCAGCACAATCAACATACAGAACAGTTCTAGCACCCACCACCACCAAATTATTTTGCTGCCCTTCTGATCAAGCTGCCTTCTTATTCCTATCCCCAGCCTGGTGACCACTGATGTATTTTCTGTTCCTATTATTTTTGTCCCTCTCTCATGTAAGAAGAATCATACAGGATATAGTCATTTGAATCTCATTTCTTTCACTTCGTCTAAGATATTTGAGGTTATCCATGTCATTGCATGAATGAATAATTCATTTTTTTTTACCACTGAGTGATATTTCATTATCTAGATATATCACAGTTTATTTTTATTTATTAGTTGAAGGACATCCAGGTCATCTCCAGTTTTTTAACAATCATGAATAAAGCCCTAAACCAATCAAAGAAAAGTTTTATATGGAAATAACTTTTTTTTTTCTCTTGGGTAAATACTTAGGAATAGGATTATACTGGACCATATGTTAAGTACATGTTTAACTTTATGAGAAAATGTACAACTGCTTTTCAGAATAGCTGTATCATTTTACATTGCCACCACTGTGTACATGCCTCAACCAGCATTTGGATAATCAGATTTTCAAGCCACTCTAATATGTATATAATTGTATATCATAGTAATTTTATTTTATTTTCCTAGTAATTAATGTTGTTGAGCATCTTTAGATGTGTTCATTTATCTTCATATAGAAAAATTGTGTCTACTTCCAATTTGTATGCATTTATTTATGTTCTACATCTTTCTGTATTTGCGAGGATCTCAGCACAATGTTGGATACAGTGGTGAGAGCAAACATCCTTACCTATTCCCATTCTTGGGGAGAAAACATTGATGCTAGCTGTTGGTTTTCATAGATGTCTTTTATTTCCTTGTTTGTGAGAATGTCATGAATAGATACAGAATTTTTCAAGTGTTTTCGTAAGAAGATTGAGATGATTGTGTGATTTTTTTTCTTTTTTAGTCTGTTGATATGGTGAATTACTTTGATTTCTCAGTGCTAAACTGGTCTTATATTCCTAAAATAAATCCCACTTAGCTATGACATATTATCTTTTCCATATGTCACTGCATTTGATTTGTATGTTAAAAACAAAACAAAACAAAACCAGAATGGTGCTATGTCCATGCTGATTTGTAATTTTTTGAAAATTTGTTTTCTCTTTAAAAGAAATACATGTTTATAAGCAAAGCTCATCATGGTTCCTTAATAGTTTATTTTCCCTGTTTTCTTTTGGTAGGGGAGTAAAAACCTAGTATACATATTTTGTTTCAGGTTGGTTAAATTAAAAACAGGGATGAGAAATTCCTGGCCCACATAGACCAGTTCTAAGTAGCTGAAAAACTCCAAGAATTATTTGCATCTTTGAAAGAATGTGAAGCAAAAACTACTGTAGATTTTAAAGACCTTTATAAATTCTAACAGCAGAGAGATGAGAGTAAATCCAAGCACTCTCCAGGTATCTGGAGAATGCAAAATCTCTGCCTTATGATAACTAAATAACCTTAACTACACATCAGAGAGCTCTGAAATGTGTAAAGAGAGTTCTGTCTTCTGTTACAAAACACTTGCATAGATAGATACATACATAGGTATGGAGACAGATCATCAACGGTCTTGACAAGTTTTATTTTAAAACATTTAAATTTTTTTGAATTGTTTCTTCCCTAGATAGGAAGGTCAGTTAATGAAAGGAAGAAAGAAAGAATGAATGAAAGAAAGAAAGAAGAAAGTTACTTCCTACTCCAAAAACATGCATTTGAATTTGACACTTTCTAGGTACCCATTTCAGACTTAGTTTCAGAATTCAAAGACTGATATTCCCTCACTTTGTTTTAATTTTAGAAAATGCAATCTAGTTACCCTTAACATCCTCATAAAGGAAAGTGGCTGGCTTTTATGTGTGAGACAGAGTTTGAAATAATGGTAAATCTTGCCTAGGGCCTCAAGGATACTAAGCATGAATTTTTGGAAGATTTTATTTTCTAGGGATGCCTCTCATTACCAGTCTTGAGTTAAGATGATTCTGGGCCTCCCAAAACATTTGTATGAGAGGATAACTTCAATGATTGCATGGTTTCCCCTGTTTTATACTCTTCTCGCATAGACCACAGCTGAGAGTTTTAGAGAAAAGGCGCTTTTGGCAAGTGCAAAGTGGTATTGTCATGTTGCTACTGGAGCTGACTGTGAGAGCCAAGAAAATAGGACAGAATAAAAAGGAAGTAAAATAACTCATAGTGAAACCTTCTCCCTCAGAGGAAGGAAAGCAAACATTGAAATATTGCTTTTTCCTGGCTGCTTATTAAAGGGGAAATTTGCCTACTGTGTTGGAAGAGTCTTTTATTCATCATTCTGTTGATGTGAAGCATCAAACTTGAGGTTTGTTTTTGAATACATAACCCATTCTGTGTCTTAAGGTGATTTCAACTGACAGTGGGTATTGAACAGATTCAGCGTTTCTCTGATTAGAAAATATGTTGATTTTTTTTAATCATTCAATGATTTAAACTAGACCCAATTCCCAGAAATAGTTTGATTTAAATGTTTGCTCCAAATTCATATTTCTGAAGTACCTAAAGTCACTATTTTTATGAGTTTTATTTCATTTTAGTAATGAATCTTATTTAAAATTAAATTGCTACTTAGATATGTTAATAGAACTTAACATAGTTTTGTCATTTTCAGAAATGTTTAGGTCCAGGGTATTGTAAATTAATCAACTATATAAAACTTCAAGTTTATCAGTATAGAATTATAGTGCCATATTGTGCAATTAAATACCCTACATTCTATTTTCATAAGTCCGAGGTCACTGGCCTATATTACAATTACACAATTTCTGTTATGATTGCTAGTGATTGGTATAATTTGACTAATTATTGTCTAAACAATGAAAGTTGGCCAAGACTCAAACTGCACAAATTTTTTTATATGAGAAGAACAAGGAAACCAAATACTCTCTTTTTCTTTTGTCTTTCATTGAGGGGCTGCAACTAGTCATAAATATTGTACTGGGAGGGAATGCATAGAAAGCTTTCTTTCTTTTCTAGGATCATCTTTCTTGGATGAGATTGAAGGCAACCCTCCAGAGAAAAATAAATGACTATGTTTAGAGAAACATTACTGTGACTGACTAATTGGAAAGATGGTGGAAAAATCCCACAGGAAATAGTCCTGAGCCTATGACTTTTATAATCAATATTCTTCTTAGACAGAGAAAACATTCCTTTTAATGGTATAAAATCCATTTAAATTGAAAGTGCCACCTGCCTACCCCAATCTGACCACAGATTCAAGAATAACCATTGACGGATGAGGAAATAATAAAATGTTTCATGAAATATTTGAAACTGCTATCTAATTTCAGGTATTTGAAACTGGTACCTAGTTACCATCGTGAGCTGGTATCTAGACAATAAAAATGTGATTCTATAGAATACCTTTTGAAAAGTCATTTGTACTTGTAGGCAGTTTAATATATTACATAATTTACTAACAACTTTTTAGTGTTTCTAGCCTTTTCTAGTAATTTCTCTGTTTTTGACTATACGTTTTGAATGAATTGATAATAAGAGAATTTAGTTACTGTCATTTTCCAAAGGCATGCAATCTTTGTGAGTACAGTTAATATAGAACCCCACAACTGAGAATAGAAAGGTGGGGAAGAAAATAGTATATGTGATTTACTATGCCCGAAGATGTTAGGAATTGCTAGGATTCCCGGAATTCCTTAGCAGTACTAGGGCTAAAGAATCCACTGGTCTCCAAAGGTAAGAGATAATGTTAAGTGTCCCACTGCTGAGAAAGTGCTGCTGGAACATCCCAGCTTCTTAGTCAGACTTGACAAGTTTCTTCCAAGCATCTCAAGGCAACAAGGTCTTCCCATTTGGTGTGACACAAGTGAGAATTCAGTCTGTCTTATGTCTACTTATAAATTCTAAGCGGAGAGTTCTTCCATCTTCTTTATTCCCTTGCAAAGAGTTTAGGACCTAGAATGTGTTCACAGAAGCCATAATTTCATGCTCATGAACTTTATAACCCCAAATGCTAGAGATATTCCAGTTGAAAAGAACAACAGACTGGATAGGGCACATCTTTTATGTTAGTATCACATTCCAAAACTAATAGCATTCTGAGGTACAGAACGAAATAAATTGCTTCTGGGGAAGCACAATATGGTATAATTAAAAATATGAGTTCCTTATTCACTTCTCATTTGGATATTTTATGCTGCTTTCCTTAAAGATAGCTCATTTCCTTGACAACTAATGACAGGTAAGCAGAGATAAGCTGACCACTGTAGAGCTGGACTTGAGGAAACAAAAGAGGTATTTTCTGGAAGGAAACAAATCATATTGTTGAAACATATTTGATCTGGAACCCAACTGAATGAATTAAATTCTGATTTTGTTACTACCAGCTATGAATAAGATGCTTAACTTTTGTGGGCCTTGGTTTCTTTATATATAAAACAATACATAATTATATCTGCATGAAAGAATTGCCATGAAGATTCTTGACGATGACTCATGTCAAACATTTGATAACTTTTAGCTGCCTTAAAATTAATTTCACTTACTTTTATTCCTTCTGTGGATCTTTCAGACATCAGAATTACTCAGAATTAAATCTTTTTCAGACTTAGTCTACCAAAATTTAGACTTCTGTTGTAGTCAGGGTTGTGCAGAGAACAATTAGAGTCAGGACTTGCAGTTTATAATATTATTTTTATGATACTCACCTAGAGTTAACACAAGAAAATGCAGAAAATCTATCCACATCACTAAAGACATAGAATATTTAGCCAAGGGTCTGAATCCCACAGCAATGTCCCACATGAGTCCAGGTGAAGATCCAGAGCTCACGACAATGCCTCCCACAAGTCCAACTGGAGGTCCAGAGCCCACAAGAAGGACTCACGACAGTCTCTTTTAAGGATCTGTGCTGGGAAGACCCAAAGGTCAGCAGTGGAAGCCAGAAAGTCTATGCCAGCAGGGTGAAGGAGCTGTACTGATAGGTTGAGGGTTCTGCGCTGGAGCCGAGAAGTCAGACTCACAACAAAGACCAGGGCTGTCCTGAAAAGCACCACAGCCATCCTCAGCGACACGGAGGCCCCAAGCTTCTCGGACAACAAGCACAGTCAAGTACGTGCCAGGAAGCCAGCGTGACAAGTTCATCCTGGAGACCAAGTGGCACATGTCTTCCTCTCTGGAGCCAGGAAGTAATGCTTGATGTGAGGACGAGAGCTTCTCCAGGAGAACCAACGGCTCAAACAGCAACTTGTAGGAGAACCCACAATGCCTCTCAACCCTTAATGCCTTAACGCACTAACATGATAGCTTCTCCTTCTCTATGTCTCTATTGATGCTGGCAACTTTCCTCAGGTGGAACATCTACGCTCAGTGCCCTGCTTATGTAATCCAGCTGGCATTAAATTGACCACCAGTTTTTAATCCATAACAACTACCTAAAGAACTAGTTACTCACATTTGTGTGCTTGTGCGTATGAGTGCACAGTACTAGGGATAAAACCCAGGGATGCTCTACCACTAAGCTATATCCTCTGCCCCTACCTTTTATATCTTGAGACAAGATCTCCCTAACTTCCCCAAGCTATTCTCAAATTTGTGATCCTACTGTCTCATCCTTCCATATAGCTGCGAGTACAAGTATGGATTGCCAAGCCCAGCTCTTACCAGTATTTACCCTTTAATTACAAAAAAGATACATTTCCAACAAAGTTCTCTCTGTCCCTGTTTCTATCTTTGTTTCTGTCTCTGTGTGTGTTCCCCTTGGCGTTAATGGGATATACTTAGTCCATAATTACTCTCAAAGTTGCTTAAGTGGGTCCAAAGCCTCTAAGAAATTAAGTAATTAAATGCAAAATTTACAGGTCAAGTTGCATTCCAATGATTTCTGAGAGTCATGGTTATAGAAGTCTCTGATCCTCTGGGAACATACTTTTCTCATTGTTCTTGGTAGACAGAGCTCTATAGTTCCTCTAGCCCCTTTCAGTCTCACAAAATTGTTTTTTATTGTAGAAGATGCAAGAAAATGCGAAGGTAGAAGGTTTCCAAGCACCTACATAGCCTGGGGCCCAGCTGACCTTTGATGAGTGATCAGTGGTTCAATTCCAAAATACATATTTTGGGTTGTGTGTGCATTATAGCTTATTGGCTGGGATTGTTCAAGTAAGAAAAAAAAAAAACCTCAGTTGTTCGGTTTAAGTCGTAGGATTTGCAGATGTTATTAAGAATTAATGTAGAATATTTAAAAAACTGAATTTTTGACATGAAAACAACCTTTGCATTTTAACTTATGGAGTTTACCTTATAATACAGGCAAATAAATTGTAGCAATATTATACTCCTTGGATGCAACAGGAAATATTTTATCTTTGTTGATGTTACAAAATCATCAGCTGAAGAAGTCAAAGTCAATTTATGAACTCTCCAAGCTCATATTTATCCTTACAAAACTTGCAAAATAATCTCAATTTACTTTCCCAAGTGATTCTACTATGCTATGTAAGCTATGTAAGATGATGAATGCATTGAGTTTACTAATATGATGCTTTTGGAAATATGGTGTAATTGAAAAATTTGGGGATTAAAATTAATATCAGTTGAGTTGAAAAATTCCTTATTAAATAAGAACTTTTAAATTATATCTCAAAATTTTGGAGAAAACATTATACACTGTCTCAATGTGAAATTAATGTCTCCATCATTGATATAAGTAGTACATCTCAATTTAGTTCATAATTGAATGAATTATTTTTGATGGTTCAGATTTTCCATATAGTAATATAGCTTTTCATTTTCTCTTTCTTTACTCAAATTCTGCTGCTAAGTTTTTATATTTGAACAAGGATATTAGTGCCTCCCAGGAAGGGATAGTAAATTGCAGAGCAAAGAGGAAGATTTCAAGGGAAGTAAGCACACACATAATTTTATGAGAATATAACCAACTCATTTACTATTTTGCTCATTGAGTTAAACCTACATGACTCTTCTGTCAATAGTCTTCCCTCTGTTTTGCAACTTGAGACTTTATTTGTGTGCTTCATTTCCCTTAAGCTTGTCTCCATGGACACTAACCGTCTAATATGCCATAATACGGTTATTTTTTAAATCCAAGATACAAATCAGCAATTCTTAGACTGTGTCTTTAATATCCATTGCATGTAAATGTGAGTCAAGGAGTGACTTACATTTAGTTCTTTAAAAACAAACTCAAAATAGCTTTGTGCTGCAAGATGCTATTTAAAAAAAGATGTGATTAATAATTAGAATGAATGACTGTACAATAACTCGATTTCTAAGATTTGAAATACTACATGCTTGCAGCATGCTTGCAACTACAGATGCAGCGACCTGATTGAGGAAACTGGTTGCTAAGCAAACAACTGAATTCAATTAATGATATAACTAAAGTTTTAACGGTTTCTGTCTTTGGATTCCCATCCCCTTCTAAACCTATAATATTTGGAGGTATTGTGTGAGTATTATGAACTAATGGAAAAAGTAGGCTCTGCTTCCTATATTTCACTGTTGAAATATGTAGGCTTTATGGATTACCATCATTTGAATTTTTGCCCATCTCCAGCTAAATAAAATGCTACATATGTGATTCTAGAAACTCACTATCTTCTATGAAAGAAAACAAAAGTCCCGGTAATTTAAAGAAATTATTTGTTTCCTCAAATTGTCTGCATTAGAGTTTTACCTGCAACACCAGCTACCCCTTACCAGTGTTGTATTTTGCATCTTTATCTGACTATTTCATTGACATAACTACATATATCTTAGAATGAAGTGAATGATAAGGCAAAAGAATGGTAAATTGAAAATTGACAATTTGAGGTAAGATCTATGATATTATTTTTCAGTGTATGATCAGAGGATTACTTACAGTGACTTCTTGGGTGTCTACATTGTTGATTTCGGGGTACTTCCCCAAGACCAACTAAGTTTTAGTCTGCAGAAGTGGGCTCTAGGAATATGCAGTTTAAACAAGCTCTCTAGATAATTTTTATGCATGTCAAAGTTACATTCCATAGGCCAATGATATCCTACATGTTCTATTGGAATATTAGTTTATATATTTAAATTGGCATGATAACAATACATTTCCATTTGAAGAATGTGTAATGCTTTGCATTGGAGCTTAAGGAATACCATAAAGGAGACCTGTGGTGAAAGGAAATGGCATACTATCTGGATTCCAATCCAAGCCCTATTACTTTGCTATGTGGACCTGGGTAAGTTACTGAACTCTTTTTGAGTGTCCAAATTTTTCTTCTTTAAAATAAGATTAATGCCACCCTTGTAGGGTTGCTATGAGATAATGGATATAAAATACCTGGCAGGCACTGGGCTTGGTATAGTCAAAGGCATGTGACTATTAATTACTGTCATTACCTAAGCTAACATAACTATTATTTCCATGCCTCTCACCTTATCTTGTAAAGTGAGAATACACTGAATTCTACATTATTTCAGACCTAGCTACCATTTATGGATTATTTCTGTCCTTTTTTCCTCCTCCTCCTCCTCCTCCTCCTCCTCCTCCTC
>PVLA01000017.1:927698-950372 GCA_004027455.1 Hydrochoerus hydrochaeris | reverse complement strand
GACATTGATTTAAAAAATATTTGTGAGTTTTCTGAAGGTTTAGTTTACCTGCTTTTTCTTTTTTTTTAAATTTCTGTGACATCTCTTATAATAGGTTCGTGGTAGTCATCCTCTTGAAATGCCCTCATTTAAAGTGTTTTAAATCAACTTCGTATAGTAAAAGAATATTTCTAAATGATTCATTTTTGAATCTTGTTGCTTTCCTTACTTTGTAGGAAAACCAAGATTTGGTTTAAGGAAACTCATTAAGATACTACAGAGAAAACGCTTAAGTATGAAGTAGGTCAGATTCAGTCCTCCTGGTCATGCCTTTCAGGCATTGCTGACTGAGTTTCTAGATCAGCAGAGGTGGTCTGAGTATGGGTGGATTCTTCAATTGCAGAGGTTTTCAGTTTGTTTAGGTTCAAACCTAATGAGAAGGTGTCTGTGCAGTCTGCAGCCAGACTTGATTGTCATGCACAATGCACTCAGTTCCTTCAGACTGGGATTTTCCTCATGAAATGCTTTGTATTTTGGCCTTAGGCATCTGCTGGCTGGAAAGGAGATCCACCACTGCAGCTGCAGAAGTATGAGATTCTGAAGGTGGTAACCGCCCAAAACATACACTGAGGGGTAAGAGGAAAAATTTCTCTTAATTATTTTGCTGTATACCTGAAATCTGGCAGTAGAATGGATCAGGGGTAGTATCTGAAGCTCTGATGTTTTCTTTTCCCTGCTCATTGTTTATTGCCAGATCTGGATCCTGACAGTGTCTGACACTGGCCTTCAAATGGACTAATAATCTGGCTGAGATGTATGGCAAAACCAGCCCACTAGCATGGTAACTCATTAAAGGAAGGTATTCTTAGTCACTATAACTGGAACTGGGTTAGGTAGAAAGGAGGTACACACCAAAAACTTATTGAATAAACAGAAAATGAATTAGATATCAAGCTTAAAAAAGGTTTGTTGAAAGACAAGAAGAACAAGAGAAAAAAATGGAAGAAGGAAACATGGGATGATGATTGGCTTAGTTGAGCAAATTTGTGAACCTGAAGAGAGTGCCCTTTTCAGTTAAAAAATTATTATTTTTTGGCTCAAAGTATCTAAGTTTCCTGCTACTGCTAGAGCCTCCAAATGAGTTTCAGGGTCTATCCCTGGTAATACTAATGCTAATAATTTGACTGAAAAAATAACAACAGTAATAATAGTGAATAATGAGAACATATGTAGCAACATCTAATATTTATATAACACTTGCAATATGTGGATTATATTTTCCAACCCATTTGTAAAAGTTAATGAATGATAATAAGCATACAGTGATTCTTTGCCACAGTACAACTGAGCTTAATATAATGTGGTAGCTAGGACTTTCAGTACAGGAACATGATCTTGTAAACAGGTTCTAAAAGCAGCAGGCTACCCTGATTTCTCTAAATAAATACTATTTGTGTATGTGTGCATGCACATGCTTGTGTGTGTATATATGTATGTGTGTGAATACATATAAAAATACATGAATCCTACTCAGAATCATTTTGGTAATAACCTTAATTCTAGGAACTGAGTTGCTAGCTAAAGCTAAATGTAATTTTTATCTTAATGTCATATCCTTTTATTGAGATCATTGTTTTCTGGGAAGTTTCCAAAACCACAAATACGAATGGCAATGCATCTCCAGAAATTTTCCTTTTAGGAGAATGGCAGTATGACAACAAAGATGAAATATAGACTATTTTTAAAAGGTCCTAACTAGTCTTGTATTTTATAGATCTGCTTATGCAACCCTTGTTTTTTACATGTTTGGTGCTTTGACACTTTAGCTTTTGAAGATACTTTATTTAAATCCAATGAAGGCCATCTGGAATGAATTGAACAATACGTTTTACTGTCCTTGACTCTGTCTTGTGGAAAGGCCTTGGACTTTGAAGTAAGGCGGACTTGGGTGGTTTGGATTCCAGCTCTGCTAGTCATCACCTGTATAACTTGGATAACTTTCTTAACAGAATTGTCATCTACAAAATAGAGAAAGAGAGAAATAAATCCTCAGGAATGTTGTGAACGTTAGCCAAGAAAATATATGCAAAACTGCTTAGCACAATAAAATGACACACATAAGATGTGTACATAATTACTTCTCTCTTTTCTTGGTCTTACTTATCTCTCAATATCCTATGCAGGATAGGCAGTCTGAATACCTGTGTGTGGAGCTATGGCAGTATCTTCCTTCTCTGAGTTCTTTCTTCTTGTTTGTCTGAATTCTGTAGAACTCAGGCAACATCTTTCTCTCCTGGACTATTACAAGTACAGGTAGATTTTCGTATACTAGCCTACTCCCTGCATTTTTATATGTTTCTCTCTCTCTCTCTCTCTCTCTCTCTCTCTCTCTCTCTCTCTCTCTCTCCTTTTCCCTCTCCCTCTCTCCCTCCCTCCCTCTCTCTCTCTCTCTTTCCATATCTATCTCCTTGCTTCTGTGCCTGCAGAATAAAGCCTAAGCTCTTTGTCAAGCATGCAAACCTTTCTCATGTAGCTTTAGAGCTTTTGACTCATTTCTTGCTGGTCCTGAATTGTTCCTTCATCTTTGCCATCCTTTTTACATCACTATGCCTTTGTATTTTTTTTCTTTTTTGTCAATTTAGAATGCTCTTCTTTTCTTCTCCATCCAGTGAATATCTGTTATTTCTTCTTTCAAGCTCTATAAAGTATCTCTAAACTGCCTGAAGCCAAATCTGTCACTCTCCTTTAGGTCTCTGTGGTTTCCATAGCTCTTTGTTTATATCTGTGGTAATTAAAATATAAACATATTTGTCAATACTTCTTTCTTGATGCGTGGCCTTGGGGGAAAACTCGACCTCTATCAGTCTGTCTTTGTATGGAAGATGAAGATAGTATTAACACTCACTTGACAGAGTTCTTTTAAATATTAAATGAGATAATCCATATAAAGCATATAGTACAGTACCTAGAACTTGATAACTGTTCAGTAGTATAGGATTCTACTAGAATAATATCTTTATGAGTCCATTGCATGAACTGTGATCAATTTCATTTTTGTATCTGTATTTTCTAGCCCAAGGCCCAGGTCACAGTAGATATTCCATATGTTTGTAGGAAGGAAAGAAGCATGCCTGTTATCCTTCATTCTTACTAGTAAAGAGAAATGTTAAGCTGTATAATATTTATAAGGAAAGCCTATTAACTGTCTTTCCTGTCCCCCTTTAGCTGATGCTTGTAGATCTTCAGTTTTACCAGCCATAATGTACCAATGCCCTTCAACCCCCCAAAATCTTATAAGACACAATATGCAAAAATTACAGGGTCTTAAGATATCAGGTTACCTCTTGACTATAGAAACTATACCTGGGATTTGTGGTATAGCTGAGTGGTGGAGTGCTTGCCTAACATGAAAAAGGTCATTGGTTTGATTCCCAGAATTCCTGAAGAAAAAACAAGGTATTCAGAGGCACCCAAGTTATATATTTCCAGGTATGGTGGCGAAATCCTGTAATCCTAGCACTTGGGAAGCTGATCATGTGCATTCATGAGGCCTGGGCTACATAGTAAATTCAAGGTCAGTCTAAACTACCCAATGAGACCCTGTCTCAAAAATAAAAGCAAAAACAAAAACCCAAAGACAAAAATAAAAAAACAAACAAACATAAAACTATACCAGTACTACACCCAACCCACAAAAGGAGAAAAAATATTATCTCCTACATTAAGAATGTATTAAAGCTATGAAATTAAAGAAATCTGGTAAAATGGAGATCTCATAAGTCATTCATTAGCATTTCTAGATTTATTCACTTTCTGTAAATAGTACCAATGGTTTTGTTTTCAGGATATTTAGTTACCCAATTATCAACTCTTTTTTTTCTGAATTATTTGTTAATAAAATGACACTTGTCTTCTTATACTTAAAATTAAAAACTCAGCTCTTAAAAACACACACTGTGTTTCATTGTAATGAACTGTATCAGCCCCTTTCTGTCTGTCTAAAAGTGCATTTTGGCAGTAGGTACAAAAAGTTTTGGATCATTGTTCTAGAGCAAGTAGTGATAATCAATTAGTCCAGCCAAGTTTATAATTTACCATCCCAACAATTTGCTGATTATTTCTTAGATACTCTGAGAATTTTTAACAATATTTAATTTTCTTTAAGTTCCTTGTTTGCAAAAGGTAAAAATTCATACATGAAGGCTGAGGGCTAAATGTGAAGATAAATAAATAATGTATATAAAATACCTAGTATAATGTTTGGTATATAGTAGATGCCCAATCAATGTTACTTTTTTCTCATCAGAATTTTGCTTTTGATACCATATTTTATATGGATTCACATATGGGTCTATCCTACTATATTATAAACTCATCTGAGGTAGTGATGATGTCATATTTAAGTTTGAATTCTTAGCCACCAGAACTGCTTGAAACATAATGTATTTAATACATATTTGTTGAAAGCAGGCACCAAGAAGGAATGGGAGGAAAAAAAGAAAGAGAAAGTAGAAAAAGGAATAAATTAAATATTAGGTAAATCTGTGTGCCATGGAAAAATCCCTACATCATTCATTATTATAGATGTATTATCATGTTACTTCTAATAATTATAAAAAATTGCAAAATTATAAAAATATGTTTGAATATGGCTCCATAGTTTTGAATGAAAAAGTCCTGACGTACATCCTTTTGCTTTATCCTGATATACATGAACAAGCATTACTAATGAAAAATTCTTGTCAAAAATGTAACAAATGTGAGATAAGGCCAAGATTTTGATGGTATGTGTCATTAATAGGTGGAAAATGTAAGGAGTATCACCATGTTTCAAGACCCCTGTGTGGCACCCAAAAAATTTTGCAGTCTGAAAACTACTTGTTTTGTGACCTAGTCAAGATGATTGAATATAGGTAAAATGTATGCATTTTGTGCCTTTTTAGGGACATGCTTGACATGTAATACAGAATGATACAATCTGTATAGTATGAAGTTTCAGTGGATGTCAATCAGAGATATTATGCTGTTGGGTTGCATAATTTGGTGTTTAAAAACACCTCATCTGATATCAAGAAAAGAACAAGAAGCTGGTACTAGCACAATTTCAGCCTTCTCAAATAGACTTCTACTACCATTCATTAGTGTGTGCTATGGACCCTTCCTTTATTTTAGGCTTTTTGTTGTTATTCTTTTCATCAATCTATGGATTGTCTGTGTGTTTTAATTTTTAAACATTTTAATGAGAAAGATTAAAATAATATAAAAAAGCATAAGAAGCATAAACAAATTCTTTTTTGCTTTCTCTGTGGCCTTTCCTTCTGCTCCATCCACTTTTCTCTGTAGGTAACTTTCCCCCTATATTAAATTGACAAATCTTTCCCCTACATTAAATGTATAGATATATGCGGGTATACAGATGCATATATTTGTTTACTTTGGTTGTCTCCAGCTTTGTATACACTAGTACCTTGGTTAACAGACTTGACCCTTTCCATGATTCTAGTTACAAGCCAAATTGGATGGGAACCCTATCAAATTCAACAGTTAGGTTTATTGTTGACCTTATGGGGAAATTATGTTGACCTTATGGGGAAATTATGTTGACCTTATGGGGAAACTCAAACCAGTTCACTTTGCAACCAGAATTATGGAAAGAACTGAGTGCATGAACTGAGATACCACGGATTCACTAATCAGCATGATTTTCTGCACTTAATGACTTTTCATGTTAGTACATATAAATAGAATGCTTTCTTTCTAATAGTTACAAACTATTCCAAAGCAGCTCAGTATGATTTATTTAACCATTCCCCTTCCAATTAGAATGTTTATTTCACTAATATAAACAGTGCAGCAATGGATATTCTTATTTGTTTTCCTTTCCACAGAACAGAGTCCTGGAAGTGGAACTGTTATGGAGCATGCCATTTTTCATTGCCAGCTAGAATAATCATTTTAATACTTAATAATATCTTTTGTTGTTATTCTTTCCAGTTTTGCATAAGATTGTGACTCTGTTCTGCCTTAACTGATTTTCCATGTGTATTAAGGTGTCATAAAGGAGCTTTAGCTTCTTAAGCAGAAGGAGAATGAAGAAAGATTATGCCACTATTGTTAATTCAATTAGAAAGTTTGATGATGTCTTAATGTTTTGATTTTCCTTATAACCAATTTGATTTAAAGTTGAGTACAGTTTAAACTTTATAAAATTCTATCTTGTAATACATTCAAAGATAATTTAACTATTTAAATTAAGTATGCACTTAAAAATATCCCATAGCATGAGTTTAAAAGGATACACAAAAATGTAATGAAATACTGTTAGTAAATTATGCAGTAGGAAGCCAGTTCTATCAAAGCCCCACAAAATGGTTGCAGCTGAATTTAACATGTATTTTCTGAGTTGGAGGTGGGGTAATACTTCCATTGTTTCCTTTGTATTAAAGAAAAGCACCTGAGTTTTCAAAGTTTGAAAATGATTTAGTATACAACTGTATGGATCATGTTTTGAATTATATCCTTCAAACGTCATAGACATTTCTAAGATCACAACCTCTTAAATAGGAAGTTACAAATAATGTTAAGGAACTAGAGGAGTAGCATTTTAGAAAATTATTATTGGATAATGGCCTAAATTATGGGCCATTTGGCCATACCCTTGGACTCTTTTATTTTCCCTGTGTCCTTCTCCACCTATCCTGTTAGCTATGGTCACAAATGAAAGTTGACCTTCTACCTTTATTGTTAAACTTATGCTACAGCTTCAAAAATCAGAAAATTCCAAAGTGGAAAAAGGGTCCTTGGAGACCACTGACTCTTTTCTCCAGCCCAAAGCAATAAAGCACAGAGACACATATCAAAGCTAAATATACTGTGGAAAAACTGCTAAACAGTACTATTTGGAAAACATAGGTCAGTATATGCAGTTTTGCAAAAATGATTAAACTTAAATAGGATTAGTAAATATTTAGGGTTCAAAATTAACATAGAAATTAATTTCTTAACAAGTAGGTTATGTTAACTACTTTCTTATTACAGGGACACAATACACAGCATCCATAAATTAAAGTAGGAAATGTTTATTTTGGCTCAATTTATAGATGTTTCAGTATGTAGTTGACTGGTTCTAAGGAAGGGAGGCATGTCAGGGGAGAATTGCAGTAGCATAATGGGCAGGAAGCAGAAAGAGATCAAGGAAGAAGGGAAGGAGCTGTATCCCTCCATGTAACACCTCCAGTGACCCACCTCCTCAGACCGGGCTTCGTCTCCAACAATCATGTTTAGCTATAAACTTATTAATGGACTAATCCATTGATGAGTATTGTGCCCTCATGATCCCATTGCCTCCCCAAAACCCTACCTGTGAGCATATGAGACATCTAGATGTAAATCATGATATGGGCTGTTTCCGTTCATTTAATTGTTTCCGGTGTGATTATATAACTGACCATTTTTTCTGTAAGCCTTGAAAATTAGTAGTGACTTTCAATTTTTTATTTGTGTCTGTGTCTAGAATCTCATCTGGTATACTCTTCATCATGCAGTGGCCAATCAAGGACCTATTTATAGCCTGAGAATTTCTGACTAGTTACTTGTGACCCTAATTATCTCATGCAGCACTTTCTAGTTTATATCTGAACCATTTCCTATTTAGTGTATTTTTAGGAAGCTCCTCTTCTGCTGACTCCACTAAGCAATCCTGGGAAAGCTTCTTGAAAAGACTGCTCAGCAGCTCTGAATCTGCAAATGTCTAATCAGGATGCAAAGCCTATTCTGCTGGTTTGGAGAGTCATTTTACGTGAATGCATCAATCTCACAGCAAAGTGACTGTGAAGGAGACTAACCTTTTCAGGGGCCTACAATGTGTGTGTAGAGATGCTAGTAAATTTTTTGATAAGAACAACTTCTCTAGCATGAAATGCATATTTCTACTGCTACTGGTGGACACTGAGATCCACACATGACACTTAAAAGTAGTTGTGTATGGTTGCTAAAGGGACTGATATAATCAGAGCAGTTTTAAAGCTCAAAGGATTCTAAAAGATCAGCTACTCCAATCTCTTCATTTTAAAGATAATTGGAGTTTGAAAGAGAGATGTCATCTTATGTGTTCAAGGAGTTACTGAAGACCAGGAATGATCAGCTTCTGTTGTTATTGCCAACATTCAAGTTTGGAGGCCTTAGAGGACTGACTTTTCCTAACAACTCTTGAATTAGGATATGAAGCATTGTCTGAAGACTTAGCATATTGTGTCCCACATTTTAAAACTATTAACAAAACCCATTCATTTTAAAATAAAAATTCATGGATTTTTTTATTATTTTGCATTTGTTAAATAAAAACCATAGAAATTTTTGGAAGTGATGATCCCTTGTTCTAATATTTATTAAAATGTTGGATAATTTAAAAGGTTACAAATATTGAAAAAGGTTAATGATTTAATTCTTCATTTATTCATTATTGTTACTATTAGATATGGGAATGGAGTATCAGTAGTGCTGATGTAAAAATGAGTCTCATATTAAAGCCACAGACTATTCCAATGAAACATATAACACAATATATGATGCTACTATATACAATGTACCACTTGGGCATTTTACCATGTGGTCAAATCAAGTGAAGGGTAATGCTTTTGTTTTGGAAGCATGGTAAGATAAATAGAATATTTGATTTTTAAGGTATTTTTCACTTGACTAAGGAACTATCATGGGAACATTCAACTAGTCTTTTACCCTACATTAACCATCGACACACCTGTCTCTGTTTTTTTTTTTCCAGTTGACATGTAACAATTGTACGTTTTAATGTGGAATATTATGTGATGTTTTGATACAAGTATACATTGTTAATAGTCTAACCATAATATATATTATTCTAACCATGGTACTGTTCCTAAAACTTTTATCATTTCTCTATTGTGAAAACATTCAAAGGTTTTCTTATAGCTTTTAAAAATATACAATACATTATTATTAGCTACAGTCACCTTACTGTGCAGTAGAACATCAGAACTCATTTCTCCTATTGAACTTTGACTTAGTCAACCCAAGTTTCAGCCTTGATCCCTCCCCTCTACTCTTCCAAGTCTCTATGAACCATTATTTTATTTTCAACTTCTGCAAGCCCAACTCTTAGATTCCATATGTGAGTGAGATCATAAGGTATTTATCTTTCCATGCTGGCTTATTTCCCTGGACATAATGAGCTCCAGTTTCATCCTCATAATCGAAATGTCAGAATTTTTTTCATTTTATAGCTGAGTACCATTCCATTGTATATCACATTTCCACTGTGAGTATTCATCTCTATGTACATACGTACATATACACATTTTCATTGCATATTCATCCTTCAATGAACACTTGGTATAATGAACACTGCTGAAATGCACATGGAAATATGGATGTCATTTTTTTTTTATCAGTTTTAGTATATGTGCTGCCGAAGTGAGCACTTTTTTTTTTTTTATCAGTACCAGGGATCAAACTCACGACGGCGCGCTTGCAAGGCAGGCATTTATGCCACCGAGCTAAACCCCAGCCCCATGGATGTTATTTTTGATAGACTAGTTTTACTTCCTTTGGATTTATAAAATCAACATGATATTGGCAAAAAATAGACCTGAGGATCAATGGAGCAGAATAGAAGATGTAGGCACAACTACAAACACTCATCTTTGACAAAGGGGCCAAACATGTTCACAGGAAGAAAGATAGCCTCCTTATTAAATGGTACTAGACAAAGTGGCTTTCTACATGCTGAAGATTAAAAAAATTTTGAGGAATTTCCATAATGCTTTCCATACAACTGTGCTTACTTATATTCCTACCAACAGTGTATTAGGATTCCTTTTCTCTACATCCTTGACAACACTTGTTATTTTTTGTCCTTTCGCTGTGAAATGCTAACTCACTGTGGTTTTGATTTGCATTGCTGTAAAATTCATACGGAACCGCACACACATGCATATACTCCCAAATAGCGAAAGTAATCAAGCAAAAAGAGCAGAGCAGGAAGCATTACATTATCTGACTTCAAAATATATTACAAATATATACTGATCAAAACCACATGGTATTGGCATAAACAGAGATATTTAGGTCAATGAAACAGAATAGAGATCCAGAAGTAAACTCAGGAGTCTACAATTAACTGATTTTCAGCAGTTGTTAAAAACATGCACAATGGAAATGGTACTTTTCTCATAGTGTGGGAAGAAGTAGATACTCATATGCAGAAAAATAAAACTAGACCCCCATTTCTCACCATACACAAAAATCAACTATGAAACTCCTGGGTGGGAGGGATAGAATGGACAAGTTTTTCTTTCTTCCTTTTTCAACAAGATCCTCCAAGTTAGGAAACAAAGCAAAAATACACAAATCTTTTTTTTAAATTTTTTTCTATTTTAAAGAGATCGAAACAAAAGAGGACAGATGTAAACAGATCAGAACAGAACAATGTAAGCAACACAGCACTTCACAACAAGACAATTGGATATTAACAGTAGCTACAAATCTTTTTACTTCAAACTAAATAGCTTTGATACAGCAAAGGAAACAGAATGAAGAGACAACCTACAGAATGAGAAAAAATATTTTTGCTGATTATACATCAGACAAAGAACAAATGTCTAGAATACATAAGGAACTCAGAAGAAAAAAAACCCCAAATAACCTGATTTTAAAATGGTAAATGACAAAAATAGGCACTTTTTCCAAAAGAAGACATACATTATACAGGTATGTGAAAAAAAATGTTCAGGTTCATTAATCTGGTTTTGAAACACTACTATAAAGCCCACAAAACCCTATACATTTTTAAAATCTACACTACCAGGATGTTCTTCCTTCTTTTTAATCTTGTGGCAGTGTAAGTTTATTTCCGTTTGTTTTTTCATCACTCATACAATTGAAAACACTTTTCCTTCTCTCAAGCACAAGAACCTATTACTTCTGCTTTTATGAAATATATTTCCCATGAATTGGTGCACTCAGAAGTATTTGTATTAAATTGTGCTTGATGAAGAGACAGTAGTAACACATCACTAAAGTAAAGCATTGTACAGTGAATCTGTACAAAGGCAGTTTGAAAAAAGCAAAAAACAAAAGAAGAAATAGAGCTGAGGCATTCTCTCAGAAACCTTAACAAGGGAGCTGGAATGCAACCTTTATATCTATTCAACAAACCAGCTGGACGTTCACAGAACATTCTCTATGTTTTCTCTGCCCTTGTATTCTCTAGTTTCCATGTTCACCTTGATGTATGCATCTCATCCCCATTAATTTTCATGAGTTTTATCAGCACATCAAAATAGATACATGGGGAGCTGATACCTTAGAACCTATCCTTAAGTTTCTCTTTGCATTTAAATTACCTTAGGTGAAAAATCAGTTTTGTATTTAAAAGAAATTTAAGATTTTTAGCCTAAAACTTGGCCACTTAGAAAAGCCTAGATTTTGTTTAAAAATTTGAGAAAGAACATATATGGGTAAAGAGCTATGAATATTAATTTTATTGAATCATCACACATGTGTAAAGGTTTTTAATTCTGTAATTTTCTGGACCACTTTAAAAGTTAATATTTTAAGTAATTAACTATATTATGATTTTATATTATTAACTATAGTTATTCTGCTGGCATTACTATTAACACTACTAGGAGGACTTTCTGTATAACAAATCTGTTTTCTTTGTTTTAAAACACATCCTTTCATCACTTTTCTTGGAATGTCTTGCTAAAGGTTTAGTTATATTGAAGGAAATAAAAACAGCGTATGAAGGAGGAATAGCTTCTATGAAATGGAATTTTTGGAATGCTCTTATTTCGAACAAGTTGCAGACTTTTAAATTCCACAGAAACCCAAATAAAAACAGTTACATGCCAGTTAAAACAAGCTTTCGCTTGGTCTCAGAGTGGCCACTCTGTTATTTGGAGGCATGGCCCTCACATGAAGACTGCAAAAAACAAAACAAAACAAAACAAGATTATGACAAAACATGAGTCTGACAATAGAAGAGAAAAACAACAGAGCTGATGCAAAGTGACTCTAATATTTAGAATGTGAGTTTGGAGGGGCCACGGATTTGGTTTAGCAGCACAAGTGCCTGCCTGGCAAATGCAAGGTTGTGAGTTCGATCCCTGGTACAAAAAAAAAAAAAAAAAATTGCAAGTGTAGAATGTGGGTTTGGAAAACAGCCTCATCACAAAAGTGATTTGAGCAAGGTAGCTGGTCAATTTGGTAAAGGAGAAATTTTTATCCATTCAAATTTGTCACTCTCTAAAATCGTCTATCTCTAATTCTACTTCTCTTATCATGTTTGTCATATTTAAAATGAGAAATTGTAAATGATGAGGCTATTATAGTGTGACAAAAATTGACTTTTTTACTCTTCATTAAAAAAATGTAATCTATAGCCCTTTTCAGTTAAGATCCAATTTGTGACAAAAGAAAAATAAAAAGAAAGAAAAAAGAAAAAGGAAAGAGCACATTTTAGGCAGAAATAATACCTTTAATTTTTTTTGGCTTGAGCACAATCTTTAGCACATAGTGAATGCAAATTGATTGTTGCTAAATAAAAGAATGTATCAAAGTTGTACTCCAAAGAGAACATCTACCTAAGATTCAAGATTTGTGGTGATTGTATTATACTAACCAGTATAATTTTGGAATATTTTAAATGAAAAGAAACATGATTAGCCCATATATATTATTTAAAAATGTCTTCTTTAATTCTAAAAAAATTTAGAGATATATAAGAAACTACATACAATAAGGTAAGGTCAATATATAAGAAAAAATACAAAATGAATATTAACAGAAGCCAACCACTGTTTTATTTTGATGTATTTTTTCCAGAATGTTTAACAATTCACATTTGTACAAATTTGAGATCATACTGAATTTTCAGAATATATAAAATTTCAAGTAGAGCATATATATAAGATAACCCAGAATAAACTAGAAATAATTACCCTACAACCAATTTATATGCAATATGTATCACTCTTAAATAGTAACAACAAAATTAAAGCAAAAACTAAAGCTAAATAAGATTTTGATAAATTTATTAGGACTAAGGAGGACTGAGTAACGTTCTAGAATATCTAATTGGTCAGTATTCCTAAAATATTCATGCTTTGCATAAAAAAGTCTATTTTCAAATGAGGACATTTTTTCCTGATATTTTCTATGTCTTAAGAGAGTGTGATAGGCATGAGTTCTAAACTGCAGGTATGCATAATGGCTTCTGATCAGAAAATACTTTTGCAAATACCTACAATTGTGATGATTTAGCTAAAATGGTTATGGCATTATTGAATGGTAAATTATGGTAGTGGATTATAGTGAGTTAATTCATGAGATGATTGGTGAAAAGTTTCACCCTCAGGTAAATTCAAAGAATAGTCAGCGGCCTGTTCCATTACAAGGCAAACATACAGAACATTGTCAAAGCCAGAGCTCTTTTATTATAATTAGGATGACACTTAGGATGTGAACCACAGTAACATGAACCTGCAGGCCACACTGCAGATGTGCACACAGTAAATCAGAAGTGAGTATCCCAACTGCACTAACCTCTTTTCTTTCTAATCCTTAAATCACTGTGGCAAGTGATTTCTTTAGGGGGAAGAAGTTGCCTTAAACAGCAAAATATTAAAGGTATGGTAGTATTTTAAGGTGTCAAATGAAAAGAACATTTTAAACTGTTTTAAAATTGTTTTCCTCTGACTTTTTTAAAAGAGTTAATTCACTTTCAAAGACACTAACTGAAAATAAATCAGACACCAAAGAGAGTTTAGTTGCAGTCCCTCACTTGAGATTGATATACCTCGAAAGTCCTGCTCAAGGATCATGTTGTTGAGGTGGAGATTTCAATGGTAAGTGGATCAGAGAGGGTATTGGTCACTGTTTAATAATCTTTCATTAAGATATTTTTGATAGAGTGAATATATATATATTTTTAAGTTTTATTTTATTTTATTTTGGTACTGGAGATCAAAATCACAACCTTGTGCTTGCCAGGTAGGTGCTTGAGCAGAGTGAATATATTTCTTTAAAAAGTAAGTAACTGGAAAACTGCACAAGGAAACACAGGGAAAGAAAGTTCTAAACAACCACTATTGCTACAAAAAAGTACATCACCTATAAATGCCCTAAAGAGAATTTTACTCAATGACATTTTATCTTTTACAGTTTTTGCAAAATGGGAAAAAGAAGTACTGAAAATATGTAAGGAAGTGGATCCGGGGAAGTATTATAAGGAAAATAAAGCCATTTTACATTAAAAAAAGGTTTTAAGGGTTCGTTTTGAATTTAATCCAAGAATTCAAACACAGCTCAACTCAATTAAAAGACAACTTCCTAGATTTAAAAAGGGTAAAAGATTTGATAAAATGTATTATCAAATACATTACACCAATGCCTTTTAAGCACGTAAGATGTCAGCCATTCGCGGACTGGCGGGGAGAGAGAACAGTGGCCACAGCACTGGAAACCAGCACCATGTGCAGGTCGCCACTGGACTGGGAACAGCTAGACTCAAGCCTCTCTTTGTGTGTCAGCACCATTTGCGGACTCGGGGGAGAGAGAACAGTGGCCACACCAGAAAATAAGCCTGGTCTGGGAACCAGCACCATGTGCAGGCCACTGCCGGACCACAGCCCCCAGCCACTCCCCATGCCACTGCTGGCAAACAGGAAGTACCTACCCTCCCAATACTCCCCCCACCCCTAAGCAACCAACTAGCTGATCCAGAGAAACACAGGCTGTGATGATAGCTATCAAGGTGAAGTGCAATTGGATGCCTGTGGTGCTTTGGTGTTTCACTAACGTTGCAGGTCTAGGGCTAGTGATCTGATCATAGGTTCAGAGGACATCAGTACACAGTGTAGCATCTAGGGGGATCTCCTCCTGAAGGTTGTAGCCATTATGGATTCCCTGGGGTCTTGTTTTGAGGTCCTATATCATTTCCATTATTTTGTTGGGTTGGATTTTATTCTCTTTTGTTTTGTTTGATTACGTTAAACCTGATGGAGGAGAAGCTATTTCAAGGATAGCAAGATATATTATGATAGCAATTTTGGATTTATTACTGACTAGTTTTGAAATCCTTTATTGCATTCATTGTTTTGTTTTTATTGTTTCTATTCTATTCTGTTTGATTTTTACTATGTCTGAACTTATCTGCAGCTATTTTGAAGATATCAAAAGGCATTATAATAACTATTGTTGATTTCATAATGTTTTGAAGTCCTGTATCTTTTACACTGGTTTGTTTTGATTAGTTTTGTTTTGCTTTATCCTCCTTAAAATAAAAAAAATTTAAAAACACATATGATGTCATTCATCATACAGAGAAATGTGAGTTCCAACTGTCATGAGGTACTACTTCTTACCTATTAAAATGGCTATAATAAAACTGCTAGACAATAACAAGTGTTGGCCAGCTTATAGAGAAACTAGAATAGTCATACATTATCAATGGAAATATAAACTCTGGAGAAAGAAAGATTAATGGTTGTTTGGGGCTAAGGGTGGAAACAAGATTGATAATAAATAAACAGAAGGAGACAAGAAGATATAGCCTAAATAGGTTACTGTTAAGACCCAGAATGTGCTATGCCATGGATTGTATTTCTTGGAGCTGTGCTGTTTGGGAGAGTTGTACTACTTAGGTGATGAATAAATTTGGGAATTTTAAGAATTGTGGGCTTAGGAAATACAAGGTAATCTTTTGGCAAAGAAGGTGCAGAGTAGGGAACCTTACAACATGAATGGGAGAAGTTTGTTCTGAGATGTCTGGAAAGCCAAAGCCAGTGAAATAGATTTTAAGAAATTGGGCTTGAACAAAATAAATTTACTTGGTCTCCTCAAGATGAAAGTTTTTGTTACTTTTTTATTCGTATGTGTTTGCAATATATAATTATTACATTGATACAGGTAAATAGCACATCTTAATTTTTCATCTTTGTAGGGAAGAGGGAGTAAGAGTCTCAGACCAAAAGGTAAACTAAAGCTAAGAGTAACAGCTTTGTTTTGGGAGTGGTGGTAGGAGTAGATGGGTGTAAAATTAAGTGTAAACCAGAAAAAAGTGAAGCCTGGTCTGTGGAGTAACTGTGAAAAGTAACTTCAACTAAATATTAAGAGTGGCAAAGCACCATTTTATGGATAAGAAAACCAGCTCAGAGGGCTTCAGTGACTTTGAAGATCACAGCATTAAGCAGAACCTGAGATCAAATTCAGTTATACAGTTCCCCAGTTTAGTAGTTTTCCATGACACACTAATTTATACATAATAATTCCTTTGCACTGTAGTAAGATATTGATTGAGCTATGCTGAGGAATATAGAGTGATTGAGTAGCTCTACAGAAGAAATGTCGCAATTTGGAACAGCAGTTCTCAATTACCTGGGGCCGTAGAATGGAAAGGTAAACCAGGTATTAGTAAAGCCAAGTGGGAAATCACCCAGATGACAAGTTATCATTTACCTTGGGTCCAAGAGGGAAAGATCAGAACCTGTGGAATGATCAGCTTGACTTTATTAGCTTTAGTAAAAACTATCTGTTGTCTGTACCCAAATGCTTTTGAACGAAGTCATAATACAAAAACAGTTTTAAAAGACTTTACATAAGACCATTTGTAATGCAGACAATACTATTGAATGGTAATTTTACATGTTGAAAAAGCAATGTAACATGCTTTTGTTTGATATATTTTATTCTGTAAGAACTAAAAATAAATCATCAAAGACAATAGACAATAATATATTTACCTAGTCTATTTCATTTCATTACATGGTTGAAGCAGACAACCAATTAATGTCCAAAGTGGTCGATGAGAGGTCCAAGAGATAATTAAGAAAGAAAAAAAAATGGGAAAAATTTTAAAATGTTTAAAAAGAAAGGAGTAAACATATAAAGGGAGAGTAAGAGAGAACAAAGAGAAAGAAAAAAAAAAGGAAGGCCAAAACAGAAAATAAAGAGATATGTGGTAGGCAGTTTTGTTGCTGTAAGAAAAGTTACCTTATCTTGCTTTATCAATTGTCTTTCTCAGTTTTCAACCCCCCCAAAAATTCACAATTTTACTGTACTATAAAAAATATGTTCATTGTAGAAAATTGGAAACTATAGAAAAGGCAAAAACAGCACAACACAACACATAATATTAGGTATAATCCTACCATATATATTAAATCTGTTAACATGTTGGTCAGTAATATTATCACTTTATTTCCAAACATTTTAAAAAAATGCTACCATTATTGCTTTGTATTGTGATCTTTTTTCTCCACATAAACTATTGTTATTTTTCTAGCTCAATAAATACATACTTCTAAAATATCATTTTAAATAATTGCCTCCATTTAAATTTAATTTTATAAGATTTTGATATATAAGATATAGATAGTTCTTTATAAATTTTGTGACATAGCTTTTATTTCATAATATTTATAAAACCTAAGAATTCCTCATATAAATTCTTTTTTGGTAAAGAATGAAAAAGAATTATTTAATATCCATTCTTACAAGAATTAGAACTAGATTCAGATAATATGACAGAGCTCTGTCCTTGGTTATGCTGAGGAGGGGTAAGAAGCCAAGTTGGGGAAAGAAGATATGTATTATTGTTCCTTATTATATAATAAATAAAGTTAAAAGATGATGTGTCCATTGGAAATGTCACATTATCTGAAAAGTATAAAAGTATTTAGAAATATGTATTTATTGATCTAGAGAAAGAGCTATGATAATTTTGGTGTTTTGGAGACAATTCAAAAGCATGGATTGGCAAAGCAAATATTTGTCATACATTGTAGTTTATAATAATAGAGAAAATTGACAGAAGCATAATTGAGGAGTGATTAGCCACCTTACTGTTGATTGCAGAATCTCTTATGCTGCACAGTTCTTTTTAATGTTCCCTAATGTTTCAGACTCATAGTTATTTGTTGCTAGTAATAAACACATTTACCTGCTAGAGATGTTACATGGAGAATGTAGGTTGTACTTGGGGAAGGACATCTAACTCAATTTTTGCAAGCTAATTCAGCAATTTATTTAAATGATTTTTTTCCCATAGCGATTATCTCAGCTGGTACTTCAAAGCATAACATAAGTCCTTCTGTTAGCAATAAATTCACAGAAATCCATAAAATCTATGGTGTTTCATATTATCAAACATTTGTTGAGCTTTCTACTAATGACTTTCTAGTCATTGTATAGAGTCACATATTCATTTATGATTTCTAAATAGGAAGCTCACAATCTAAATTTGGTCTAAATAGAATGAAAATAGGGACATTCATAAACATTAAAATTATGTCCATATGATTAGTCAAGCAAGGTTAAGTCCATGTTTCCTATTGAAACAATTTACAAGTGCCAGTGATAACAATCTTAAAGAAAGAATTTAAATCTTTCACTCACCAACTTTTACAATTATTTTTTAGCTTTATAGGGTTAACTTTATTGGGGTTGATTAAATTCAAGCTGCGATCTTTCATAAAGACTCAATGGAGGGTCCAGATGGCCCAACAATACCTCCTTTTGTGAGAGGAAATAACTTGAAAATTTTTGTCTAATTAAAGTATTTGTGCTGGTGGGACCAAAATGAATTGTTATTCTTTTAAAGGAGTCTGTGTTACTAATAATCTTTATAAAATACTAATTGTTTTAAAATAGAGTGCTTCTTGCACAATTTTAGTTATATCCAAGGGCCACAGTGGCATGAACATGACATTTTGAAGCTAGACTCTGATACCATCTTTGGGATTTCACTCTGAAAATACAAATCTAGAAAATCAGCAGAATAAGGCTCTGTGGAACAAAATGCCAGGAAGGTCACTGCATTGCTTATCTCCTGTTCCAGTCCCATGCTCACAGTTACCTTATTTCTTGTCAAAATATTTTCTATAGTTACAACCAAGACATTATTTTCACCTTTTCTTCATGTTGAAAATATCATTGGTAGCCAGAAAAAATTTTTGAGGAAAGCCCTTAAACACATCATCTCAGCAAATGACTGCTGTGGTTATTGATAATACCATGATTTGTCTACCTGCTAGAATAACACCTCATCTTAACCTGCCTTCCTAGTCCCATATTTCTAACTGTATGAGATAGGGAGAAAGAGAGAATTCCAGGTGTGAGGTGGGGATAAGGTGGAAATGAGTTGGGAAGTGCAGTCAGAATTTGGATAATAAACTTACAAGTGCTTTTAGTATATTTAGTTATTTGCAGCATTATTTTCCAAACTTTTTGAGTATTTTGTTTGCAATCAAGAAGATATCCTGAGATAATTTATTCTCCAAAAGCCTGTCTTGCATCAGACAGGCAAAAGTGTTGATCACTCTTGTCATGAGTGGAAAGGACCCACATGTATTTGACTTTTCACATGTTCTACCTTGAGGCTACAGAAACCAGAGTTGTTATGATCAAAGATTTCCAGCAGGGGGTGTAGCTACTTCTATAGGGTAAATTCTTTTGCAACCACTTCACATTCACGCTTAGAGTACTGAACAGTTACCCCTCAAGGAAGAGACTAGTATAATATATTTTATGACTGTCATCTCTTTTGATTCAAAAAAGAGCATGCATATTAATACTTTATTAGGATATGTTGAAGAAGTAGAATTTTTGGAGAGAATATTTAAATTAAAAATCTAAAGTGCCTGACTGAAATCTTTATTCTGCCATTTTTTTCAAAGTAAATGGAGAACAAATCTTCAAGAGATTTTAATTATCCAGTACAACAGAGTAAGTGCTTAAATTTTTTATTCTAGATGAGAAGTTGATCTGAGAGGGCTTGGGAATATTTATTCTACCTCTCCCCCATATTTGCACATGTGCATATAAAGAATTAATTTGTTATTTTCTCAAAATGTATCCTTTTGGGTGGGGAGGATGTTTCAAAGCTTTATCTCTGAAGCCATGGCTACTTACCAACTTTGAAAAATGACATTGTATCCTTTTCCCTCTGTTCTTTAATGCCTTTTATTTGTAGATACATAATGTAGATATAAGCATTGTTAATCACAGAATATTGGCCCCCAAATCCTATTTTCAGATTTGTAGTGGCACAGAAAGCTATATATTTCATTTTTCAGAAAAGCAACATAAAAATGATAAAAGTGATAACTTACTTGTATGTAGCTTTAGACTATTAATATTAATAAGAAAGTCATATATTTCCAGACACCTTAAATCCAGGTGGACAATGTATGAATAAAGATAATATCAGCTATGAAAATTACTATTTAAAACTATGCCTCATTTTAAAAATACACTTTATTGTGTCTTCATTAAGTGAAAATGAGATTTCAAATCTTTTCCTCCAGTTTCATGCTCTGTAACTGATAATTACACTTTCTAAAGTTAATTTTTCCTTTGAAAGACTTGATTTGACTTTGATTTATGTTGATACTGTACATGTCCATGATTAAAAGTTTTCTGATCATTTGGGAGTTAACTTTTAAATTGTATTTAGGTTGGACACCTATATAGTAACTAACATTTTACTGTTGACTTCATGTATTTTAAGCTTTTAGTGCAAAGATGAAAACATACATTTAAATATATTAACTTTCCAACCTTCGTAAGTGACATACCTATGGGATTAGTAGCACATTTGGGAAGTTGAACTCCTTTCCCCAATTCCTGTCTCTCCCTTTTTTTTTTTCTTCCTATTTTCACTACAGGCTTTCTTCGACATCCTTTTCCTTGTCTATCTATAGTTTGTCACTGGATGTGTGAAGCATCTAGAGTCTTTACTTAGCCTTATTTGATCTGCCTGGTAGCATTCAGACACAAGGGAGAGGCTGGAATTGGAATTTTTGTTAAAATTGAGGTGTAAGAGATACATAGAAAAAAACAGAAATGTCTTTTTTGCTTTTACGTTTACCTTTGAAAATATGGAGAATGTATGGGCAAGGGGGAAGGAACAAATGAACAGAACTTCTGCTGGAATATTGTGACAGATTTATCGACAAATATTTTCTAACAGATTTTTACCAACAGGCATTTTTTGTTTTCTTTACTAATAGACCATAAACATACTTCTGGTTGGTAGCAGCTGCACTAAAAAGCAACCTTGGCTAACTTCAGTACCTTATGTAACAGCAGAAACAAAGAATAACTTGAATTTTAAAGAGATTTTATATGTTAACTCTACTGATAAACTATTTTCAATGCGGGAAATAAATCTTTCCTAAAGAGAAACTGTCCCCAAATTACTTTTTTCTTTTAGATTTAACAAATAGAGATTTGTGTTTTTACTCATTCTTTTATGTGCTGACAACTACTTTAAGACCTCTGTGTAAGTCAGATTCTGATGACCTTGGGAGTCACAGGACCCTCAGTTTCTTTAACGTTGAAAAGAAAGGCAGTGGTTTTACAGCTCTTCCTATACCAATCACTGTCAATGCACAGATAAGAAACACAGGAAAGCTAGTGTGCAACCAAATTTGTGAAATTTCTAGAGGTAAAAAAAATACTAATATATTTATGGCAGTATAATACAAGCCAAGCAGCTGATAAAGTTGGGCTAGCAGTGGTGTGCGCTGGGGTCTTTGGGGTCATCCCAAAGATCACATCAAGACTTGGCATCTCGCTCAACTCCCATTAAGAAGGGACTGAATCAGGCCCGCGTCTCTGGGCTGTGACAACAGAGAAACAGAAACTCTTCCTTGGAGTTTTGTCCTCTTGAGTGGCACCAGGTTCTGGGCGGGCAAAGTCTGTGGCTGGCAAGATTCCCGAGGCAGAAAATTGGCCATACACCCAGGAGCACACACACGAAGTGTCCCAGGAAACAAGCTTGGGCGCATACTGTATTTTCCCTCTTTGCATTCTTTAACGCTCAGAGATTTATCGAAAAGCATTCGGTGCTCGTAGCTGTTTTGCAACGGCTAATACATCAGGTTCTCTTGCAGTACTGTGGTTTGCTCTGAGTTACGGCCAGAAACCAAACGATGGAAAAGGAGAAAACGGGAGGTTTGGAGACTATCGTGCAGGTTAATGCAGCTTCTAAAGCGTGGAGGATGGGACGGAGGAGAAGCAGAATACGGAAAAAAGAAGAAAGCTGAGGGAAAATATTCACACGAATGGGTAAAAGGGAAAAGGTGAGAAGCAATGGAGTAGCAGAGAGAACCAATGGATGGGAGAGGCGGAGGAAGAAGGGGGAGGGGCAGAAACCAATCGGGTAGCCGGGACGCGAACGAGGACGCGGCCCCGCGCGCTCGCTTTCCTCCCTCCAGCTCTACGGCTCGCTCCTAGCCCCGCTCCCGGGAGACGAGGGGAGGGGCGGGGCCGAGCCGGGCGCGCTGCGCGTGAGGCGTCGCGAGGTGAGGACGGCGGGGGCGGGGAATTATGGGGCGGGCAGCGCGGGCACGCGCGCGCGCTCCGGGACTTGGCTGCGCTGCCACTCCGCCCCTCGCCGGGTGTGTGACTTCGCGCGCGCGCGCGCGCGTTCCGGCGGTGCGCGCCGGGAGAGATGCTGAGGTAAAGTTCGGGAGAGAGGGAGAGGAATCCGTCAGCGCGAGGGAGCCCGAGTGGCCGCCATTACTGAGCCCGGCGCGGCAGCGGGCGCTGGGGAAGGGGGGAGGGACGGGGCCACCGTTGGTGGCGGGGAGGGGGGCGGGCAGGTTATCAGGCAGCGGGAGCCGTGAGGCTTAGGGTTTCGGGGCGTGTGTG
>PVLA01000017.1:914109-927598 GCA_004027455.1 Hydrochoerus hydrochaeris | reverse complement strand
GGAGACGGAGGAGACCGACGTTGTTAGGTAGGACCTGGCGACCCCCGCACCTCGGGGCCTGCCCGCCTCCTCCCTGCGAGCACCCTCCCGCCGCCGGTTGTAACCAGTTCCAGGGCTGGGGCCCCGCGGCCGCGGAGGGGAGCCTGGTGCCGCCTCGGTACTCGCAGGCCGAGCTGGAGCGGCTGCCGCGGCGCAAGTACGGTCGGCGTGAAGGGCAGAGAGGCCGGGCGGAGGGCGCCTTCTCCACAGGTGACGGGGCTGGGGTCTGCGGAGGCCTGGCGGCGGCCCGAGATCGCGCCAGCCCCGCCAGGCGTCCGCTCTCGCTCGCCGCCCTCACTTGCCCTGGTCTCGTAGGGTGCGTGGGGAAAGAAGGTGGGCCGGCTTGCTCCTGCTGTTAACGAGTTCCACCCGGAAGGGGTAGAGGAGGTGGGCGCAGATTCGCGAAACCTGATCTCGGTCCCAAACTTAAACGCCTTTCTGGGGGATCGGCCCTTTCACTTTTTCCTTATCTCCCTGACTCCTCCCTGGTTCACCAGATTCCCATCTGCTGTTAAAGCTTAGGGTAGGCTGTGAGAAGTTGCACTGCGCAACTAAAACACTTAAGTCTTGTTGGTTGACTGTGATTGGGTTGGGGTTTTGATATTGAGGGTAACCTTTAGAGTCTCTGTTTCCACTAAAGAAAAGTATCGGGGTGGGGGTGGGGAGCTGCGCGGGAGCGCGCGTGCACTTATCCACACATAAATACACACTCTCGGCTCCCTCGCAGCCTCCCTCCTGGCGTTAGAATTGCAAGTGAGGTGGAGGCTTTGGGTGTAGCTGAGGCTGTAAGGTACTTGGATATAAGAGCAAACTATTTGGTCGGCTACTAGTTTGCAGAAAGTTACAGCGGAGGCACTTGACTTTTACCATACGATACGAATTCAGTTCTGGCCAATGCCTAATGGAAATCTAAATGTTTTAAATCTAGACCAAAATAAATATGTACATGGACTTGTGTGCGCGTTTTAAATTTCCACAATTTACTTTTTTCCTTTGAAATAGGTGGGAAACAATGGTAAAGTTTCAGATGTTCAGTTGTAAAACATTGAAATACCTCTATATTTGCATATACAGTACTGCCTTCTACAGGTGTTGGGGGAGGGGGTTAGGGTACCACTTAAATTCAGAACAAATTTTCAATTTGAACAGGATGTTAGGGATGTTTCTCGGTATTTGAGGCTGTTAGTCATTTCATAGAAGAGTTCTCTGAATTATTTAAAAAGTTCTAAACAAAATTTCATCTAGATTCAACTGCTTCGAAGAATATTTGGTTTTAGAATAAGACTGGTAATATATTTGGAAATGTTTTGTCAATTCCAGTTTACTTGTACTTTAATATGCTAATGCTTAGTATGTTCAGATATGCATACTAACTGTACTTATAGCATAGGTAACTAGACAGTTTTCAGAGTAAAAAAAATTTTCCATTTTGAATTTTCTTTCTTTTCCTTCCTTACTTTTTTTTTTTTAAACTGTTATTTGTTCTTTGTAATTGACCCGGATTTCTAGTATCTGTATAGAGGCAGGGTGTGTTTAATTGTGGGTCACTAAAAACTGGAAGGCAGTAGAACACTTTAAGAATAAACATTGGATTGAAAGACTGGGTACACAGGTACTTTTTAAAAAGCACTATTAATATGATTGATTTAAAGCAGCGTTAGACTATACAGATGACTATCGATTAGGTTGTATGTAGCCTACATTTTTTAAACCCGGATCAACGTGTCTTATTTTACGATTCTTTGTACATTAATTATTAAGAATATTGGGAGAATTAGTTACAGTTTGATGTAAGAATTGGCAAAGAATTCTGTGATCTTTGTCAGTTTTTTTTTAGTGTCTCAACTCCCTCTCATTGAAACTACTTTAACAACTTAAAGCCTGATGCAAAGTAGTATCTCAGTTCTCTCCGTTGGTACTTAAACCATAAATGTTTTGAAAACCATCTCAATTCTTCTCTTTGTTTGAAAGGCTAATTTATTAGTGTACTTGTTTTAGAGGAAATGAATTCTATTGACCTTCAAAGTTAAGATTTTCTAAGGAATCAAACACTTTTTGTATTCCATTTTTGGATTCGAAGTTATGGTACAGCTTAGAATAACAGTTTTATAACTCAGTCTTTTAATTGAAGAAAAAGTTCATTTCATGAAGACTCCTACTAAACCTTTTTTAACATTAGTGGGATATACAGTATTCAAACACTGTATTAAATGATGTAATAGGGGATTTCTTGGTTTCTACAGAATAAGTTTTATCACAACTTATGTTTCCATAGGTACTGTTTTAAAATTTGATTTGGGCTATCTAAAGTTTTTTTTTTTTTTTTGCATCAAAGTGTAGATAGTGTGATTGACTTGAGAAATCAGTGTACTTATCCCTAAAAGACACTTGTAATACACATTTAAAGTACACCAGGGGAATTTGATTTTTGGAGAAACTAGTTCAGTGCCAAGAGTTTTAAATATAAATCTTAATTGGTTTTCAAACTGTATTCCATGGTCCCAGTGGGTTTTTCCCCACTGGATTCTTTGATACTACTTCCACCCTTCCAAACCAAGATAGCTTCTGTTTTTATCTGTTAAATGTGTTGTACTTAAACATCTTCTTATTAAAAAGTATGTCTGCATTTAAAAAAATGTTAAAACCTTTGATAATTCAGGTTACCTTTGTGTATCACTTACTATGTGCTTGGCTCTGGGAATATAAAGATAAATTAGATATGACAGTAGCTCAAACTTTTTGGACAGTACTGAGAAGTACAAAAAAGAACAACTATTTCTATCAGGTGTTTCAGATACAAGTAGGAGTTTAAGAGGACTTTTATTTTTCAGTGTGTTTTGGAAGCTAACTGTCCACAATAGATGAGATAGGCAGTGAAATGAAACAGTTATTAAATTTTTTACATCTTAGAATTAGAGCTATTACTTGGGACAAAGTTATATATAGCTTTAATTTTATGGTTAAATTATGACTCTTAGGTGTCACTTGGTTCAATTTTCAAGCTTTTCAATGTGAAAAGTTAATAGTAAAAGTGAGTTTTCATTTTTCTAGCTTCAGATAAGTTCAGCCTATTTTGTTATCCTGGACCATTTTCTATTGAACAGCTGAGCATTGTGAATGATATAAGAAAGTATAAAGTTTTACTCCCTTATAAAGGAGCTTAAAGGAGATAATACTTCAAGGCGTAGAATTGTGATTGTGGGTGTGTGTGTGTTTGTGTGTGTGTGTGTGTGTGAGAGAGAGAGAGAGAGAGAGAGAGAGAGAGAGAGAGAGAGAGACACACATTTAGGTACTTACTGAAAGCATGGATGAAAAGCACTGGAGAAATATGGGACAGATTGGCAAGTGAGAAGAAAATATAGCTTAAAAACATAATAACATCAGCTTGTACCCTATTAAGTCAAAGCAAGGGTATATAACAGATAATGGAGAAATAAATATTAGGTAGTCTATCAAAGTTGCTATATTAAATAGTTGATATTAAATAGCCTTAGCAGTGTTTACCTTGGTTTTTGAGGTGGTATTTTTTTGTCCATTTCTTTCCTGTTTCTAATGTTCTCTTAGTGTTCCAGAATTGTATTACCACTATACTTAGCTTTGCAAAGCCAAGATAGAACCTGCTTTTAAATTTTTATTAAAGTTGTTTTTTGGTTGACTGTTTAGATAGCTAATAGAAAAATAATATTCCTATGATTGAGGTGTTGCATGATTCAGATTTCAGTTCTAATGAATTAACTAAGTACATATATACAGAAGAAGAGGTTATATATGTTATATACACTTAGTTAATAGAGAAGTATATTGTGTGTATGCATATATATGTGTACACATACATAGAGTTAATAGAGAAGTGTGTAACTCCTCAGATGTTTCCAAGAATATTTTTTTGGTGAGGGGTACTGTGAATCAAACGCAGGACCTGGTACTTTGCTAGGCAGGCACTGGACCACTAAGCTGTGCCCCGAGCCCTGTTTCTGAGAATATTAAATGGTCTCTTACATAATTGCTAAAATTTAGCATCTTAAAGTTTACTCACCTTGATCTTTCCTTTTTTCATTATTAAAATTTCATTTGTCTTTAGAAATAACACCAGAAAGTCAAGTGATAATCAACCTCCATTGCTAAAACATACATTTTCATTACAAAACACTGATTTGTTTTTTATTTCTCTGTGGTACCCACTCCTCAAGCTCAGAATTGGATTTCTCTTTTCAGTTCTACTATGACATTCAGATGTTTTAAGTGAAAATATTTGTCTATTAATTGGTTTATGTGCCCCACCAGATTCAATCTGTTACTTGTTACTGCTCTTTGCCCATGAAAGTGATAGTTATATTAATATCTCCAACTTTTATTTTCTTACTTTCCAGTACTTGTGTTGTGTTTAATGACTTCACCCTCATCACACACAAAGTCCATTCTACTTTTCAAGGCTCACTCAAAACCTTTCTTTTCAATGAATCTCTGTTTCAGGGGTTTGTACACAGGAATTTGGCCCCTTTGGACCAAATCTGGCTTGGTTCCTATTTTGAGATAGTTTGGGAGAAAATTGTGAGTGTACTACTTATGATTTGTAAAAGTTACATGAAGTTCAAATTTTGCATCCCTAAAATCTTACTGTGATAACCGTAGTCATTTAAATACTGTCTGTGGAACAGTGTGCAAAGCCTAAAATTTTTCTGCCTATATCTTTACAGAAAAAAGTTTTCCATATTCTGATCTATCCTAGCTTGACTTCTCATTTCTTTAAATTCCTATTGTATTTATCAACTCCATGGTCTGGTACCTTGCCTTTATCTCTTCTGCTCTGGTATCATAAAGATTCTTAAAAATGTGGTAGGGAAAGTTCTCTTCATTTTTCTACCTCCCCCCTTGAATTAATTATTTCTGTACCCTTTCCTGTGATTATTTGACCTCTTAATGTTCCCATCATCAGATGTTCCATCTTTTAAAAAAATTGTTAAAACTTACCTACTTTTTTTACATAATGAAAATATATTTGACCTTATAATATTGAATGTCAGGTTATGCCCTCATACTACATAGGTCTCCAAAGTGGAGAGAAAAGACTCACACCTGCTCTGAGTTAGTAGATTTCCCTGTATATGCCTTTGGACTTTCAAAGTCTCTCGCATAAACTCAGTACAGTAAATACAGATTGTTTTCCATGGTTGGTTAATAGATGGGATAAACTTTGATTCTTCTGTTTTTACCACAAAATAAGGAAATAGACTAGAAAAAATTTGGAATAGGTTTCATTCCAAAGGCTTTGGTAGCAGTATAACATCAGAAGAGGGTGTAGGTGAAATAATAGAATATGGAGTTAATCTATTTGAGAGTGGGTTTGATCATTGGTTTTATAATATTTTTAGCAGTGAAACTTTTTTTTCCAGACAGTAACTTGAAATGTCAAAAATGGATATGAACACAGTTACCTTGTTGAGTAACTTTCGAAGTTCCCAAATCCTGCTTGTTGGGAATTTGGGAAGTATGTGTATTAACAATCAAGCTATAGTTCTTTAAAAAAAAAAAACAAACTGAACTTTTTATATTAGAATATTCTGCTGCACTAAACTAAATGGCCCCATAGCATTATGTGATTGTTATTTGAGCCTTTATCTGTGACTTGAGGATTATCTTGTAGTTTTAGAGTTGAGTAATCTACCCTGGAAATTGATTCTTTTTTTTTTTTTTTTTAATTCTTTAAGTGTTTGTTGAGCACTCATTTTGTGTCAGGCAGTATTCTGGGTGCTAGTAATGTGATTAAAAAAAGAAAAAGTCCAGTGTTTCCCAGTTTAGTCACTACATAAATTGCTGACATTTTAGATGGATTTTCTTGATAGTTTAAATTATATTCTTGTCTAAAGACTAATTTTATAGCTATGATAACTTTTTAAGGTTCATTTAAATCTAAATGTTGCATACTTACGTTTTGCCTTTGTTCAGAAGCAAAATAAAATGAAATTTTGATTCCTACCAGTATTACATTGTTGAATTAGATAGCTACCATACATACTTAAATGTTATTTCTCCTTCTTGTTTATCACTGCATTGATAAATTTTCATTGAGAATTAGCAATATTGAGAAAAAAATCAGTATTATACTGCTTATCTTTGAGAATGCAGTTGAGTTTTTAATTCTTAAACTATTTTGGATAAGTTTGTATAAGATTGTGGAATGTATGATACTCTTTGGACTTGTCTTTTTAAAATATTTGCTTATATAAGGGATATTTTATTTATTTGACTTAAGATCATGTAATTCTGACTTGGTACATGACTGTAATGCTAGCAGTGGTTAAGGCAGGAGGATTGCAAGTTTAAGGCCAGCCAGGGCAACTTAGTGACTTAGTGGGGTTCTGTGTCAAAATAAAAATGAAAAGGAATTGAGATAAAAAAGTGCACAGTTCATAAGTTCACTTCAGTACTTCCCCTGTCCCCATTGGGTGATTACAAAATTCCTTCTTCAGTGTATTAAGTCTTAGAACTATAATTAAAAATGTCTTTAACCCAATATTTTGAATCAACTATATTTGGAATTATACTTACCTTTATTTTCTAAAATTAGTTATTTTAGGTGTTATAAATAAAAATTAGATAATTATTCAGACAGAACACATGGATCCTAATTTGCCTTTGTGATGGTTTCATTTTTGACATTTTAGTATTTGCTTGGCTTCATGTATTTAATGAGTAACCATTCTAGACTTTTGGAATATACTGGTGGAAAAAACCCAAAGTTTGTGCCTTTATTTTTCTCTTGTTGCTGAGACAAAATACCTGACACTCCAAGATACTTAAGGCAAATTTAGCGATAAGTCCTATAAGAATGAAAAAGAAAGGTAAACACTGTTGCTGGGCATGGTGACCCATGCCTGTAATTCTGACACTCTGGAGGCTGAGGCAGGAGGATCATTGTGAGTTCAAGACCAGCTTGGGTTACAGAGTGAACTCAAGGCCACCCTAAACTGCATAGGGAGACCCTGTCTCAGAAAGACCCCCCCCCCCAATTTTTTTTTTTTTTAAAAACTCAACTCATTAAAAAAAAAGAAAAGAAAAAAGTTAAAACACTGTTGACATACAAGGTAAACCTTTCTGTTCGAAAAGGGAGGGCCATGAGGATAGAAAAGTATAGACTGAAGGAACCAAACCCAAAGAGCAAATATTAAATCCTGTATGCTTATCTAGCATCTGGGGCAATCCATGGTGAAGTGTGAACTCTAAAGAGCTTATGTGGCCCTGCTTCTACAGAATTGCTGGTGGTTGTAGCCCTCATGGTTTCAGTCAGGTAGCTTTGTTCATTGTGTGTGGCTTTTCTCAGACATTCCACATTTCTGGCTTCTCCAGCTTCCTGGGGTCTCCGCTACAGGTTTGGCTTCACTCTTAGCTTCACTTGTTCTCTCACAGTGCACATTGCCTGGCCTCCCAGAACTTTTGAAATCTGAGTGGAAGCCTCCTTGATTACTCCTGATTCTTGGATTTTGTAAAATTAGCCCTGTGTGGGTGATACTAAGGTCTGCTGCCAGCTGAGGCCTTTGAGTACATTGATGTCCAGACACTGTGAACTGAATCCCAAAAAACCAAATCCAGATGAACCTGCCACCCCAGTATGGAGCCATGGGGCAGTCTTTGCAAAGCAAAAATTTTCACTTTTGCACCTCTTAGGCTTTGAAGGTTGGAGGGCTTGTGGATTCCTCATATGCCCTAAAGGTGTCTGTCTGGTGTCTTGATGTAAAGCCCTTGGCTTCTTTGTAATGCTGAACTTAGTGACTGAACTGTCCTGTGGCAAAATTTTACTGGCCCTGACTTTATAAGAGCTGCTTTTCTGATGAAATTTAAAACTTTAAAAATCACCCAGCAAGCTGGCTAAAAGCCCCCCAATAGTACTCCTGCCACACCTTCAGTATTGGGCTGACTTGAATATCCTCTGTCAGATTAATCTGCTGCCCTTAATCTGTGCCCCACAATATCTCAGGACATGAGCAAAATGCTGACAAGTATTGTACTACAGCATAGTACATGTGTCCTGAAGTCCAGCTGCCAGTGAGTCCTTGTTTCTACCTGAAACCTCCCGAACCTAGCCTTTACTGTTATTACCAGAATTGTGGTCTGCATTTTGACCAAAATTTCCCATCAGGCTTGATTTACACTATTCTAGGGCAGTAGTGGCAAACCTATGACACACTGCAATGGGCTGTTTGTGTCATTGAAAGCTCTAAGAGGTTTGCCATCACTGTTCTAGGGCTTCTCTAGTTGCCATCTCCAAACCTTTCCAAATTCCTACTAACCAGTTCCCATGAACTCCTGTGAGTCACATGGTTGGGTGCTCATAGCAGTGGCCCCACACCTGATAGCAAAAACCAGTCTTAGTCACTTTTTTATTGCTGGGACACAATATTCAACCCCCAGAACTCAAAAAAAAAAAAAAAAAGATTTGTTTGTGCTAATATTTTCAGTCCATAGTCTGCTGGCTCCAAAGCAGAACAGCATGGCAGATGGGCGTAGCAGAGGAAAAGCTGCTCATATCATGGCAGCAAGGAAGCAGAGGGAGAAGGGAGGAACTAGGAAGGGGTAGATGTATCTTTCCAGGTCATACTCATACCCACCTCATTACTGTTCAAGCCAGGCCCCACCTCCCAACACTGAGTCAGTTCTAGAGTCCCCATAATCCAGTTATCTTCCACAAGCCCCACCTCTTGAGTGCATGAGGCTTTGAGGGGACATCCAGATACAAGCCATAACAGGCCCATAGGAATTTTCTGAAACAGCATAATTTAGAAGCATAAAAATTTTAAAGTTCATACGTCTTTTTATTAAAAAGAGTATAACAGTTTTGTGAGAGGGGGCAAAACAAAAAGTTTTAGTTTTTAGTTATTTTTTTTGAAAATCTGTTCAGGAATTATTGGTTTTTATATGAATATTAATTGACAGAGTAATTGTACATTCAGTACTTGTTTTAGTGTGTCATGATCAAGTTGGGGTAATTGGCATATGTATCATTTCAGGCATACATCATTTCTTTGTGTTGGAAGCATTAAAATTCTTTCTATGAGCTATTTTGAAATTTTTGTTGTCAACCATGGTTATCCTATTGTGCAATAAAACATTAGAAGTTCTTTTTCTTACCTAGCTGCACTTCTGTATTCATTAATATCATCTTCATCTGTCTTTAACCCAATGCCCTTTCCAGGGCTCTGGTAACTATTCTGTTTTCTAAAAAGGTAAATTCAGAGTGACTAGCAATCTATTTTTTTTTCATTTTTCTAGATTCCAATTTTTTTAAATTTGCACAGCTTTATATTAGTAAAACTTCATGATGGGGTATATAATACTTGAATGGCTTATTAAATTGTGTTAGAAAACTTAGATGTCAACATGGCTTTATTTTGGCAGTTACAAGGACAGTTTTACTCAAATATATGCATTGTCATTAATTTCTCTAAAGATAAATTACTGAAAATTTCCTTGAAATAAAATTTTCTAAGGTAATCTTAAAAAACAAAAAGAGAGATTACATTGCATGCTATTTAAAACAACATTAAGATTGAACATAAAGAAAATTTGGCCTTAAACATTTACTTTTGTATAAGTCATTGCTACTTTGGGTTTATTCCTTAGTAAATATAAGCATGATTCATGTTATGAGAGCATGTTACTGTATATGAAAGTAAAGTCGTGTCAAAAATAAGAGAAGACATGATTTAAAGAAATCATTACAATCATGTATCACTCTTAATTTTAAATGAATTTTCAAGTTAAATAACTCATTTGTAGTTGAAGGTAGTAGCTATTGGTTTATCAGTGGAAACATTAAAAAAGATTTTTGTTATTGGTAACAAAAATAAAAAAAAAAACTAGCTACCTTGTTTAGTTAGTGGACAATAATTTTTATCAGGTTGTTAGAGGCCAGTGGGTAATTCATGTATGTATAACTTGTCCCAAGTGTCCACAATGAAATATGAAATTTTGTTATCTGATAGGACCAACTTCATGAGTTACAAGTTTCTCCTTTGAGTTTATTATGGTATTACTTATGATAACCACCTAAATAACAAGTTTTCTTGAATGGATGGTGATAAGAATTTCTTGCTGGTTTACAGTTAATCAGACTTTCTTTAATTTAAAAACTATTTGGCCTAAAGTTTCTGAGTTAAAATATTCTTGAGAGGGCTGTAATTTGTATGTCTTGTTGCCAGACTGCCAGTGGTCAAACATGATCGTCCTATGTGGTGGCTTGTACCACTAGTTGTACCACTAGTTGTACAAGTGGAAGAGTCATGCCATCACTGGTGCAAGCTGGCAGGATTATGTTAAATTTGTAAATTAGGTAAAGACCCTGCTGTGGTGAGAGATGAACAAAAAGAGCAACATACCTCTTTGCCACCTCTAGGTGAAAGAATTTTTCCACTATAATTTAAAAATTAAGATCTTAATGATATCAGAATATCAGGGAATAGATTGCCTGACAGAAGTGTTTGAAGGACTTGGCTGTACTTCAGATTGTCCAACCGGCAGTTTACTGTGAATTGTGAAAACCTTAAGTCATAGGAAACTGCCTTCTTTTTTAATTTAAACTTTAATAATCATGATTCAGAGATTATCACTGTCAAGTTAATGATGATGTATTAAAGCTTAATATTAAAATTTAACCTACATGTAATGAGAGCTTTATTTATCCCTTAGATTAAAAGTTTCCCAGTTTTTAGTGACCAGTGACAGGATGATGGCTTCCTACCTCCACTTACCTCCTTCTTAATCCCTTTCTGAAACTGTTAGATTTCAAAATACACTTTTATTTTCATTTGTACATTTTTGTTTTTGTTTGTTTTGAGACATGGTCTCACTATGTAGCCTTGAACTTACTATGTAGTCCATTGCTGGCTTCAAACTCACAGTGATCCTCTTGTCTCAGCCTCCAGAGTGCTGAGATTACAGGCATGCGCCAGCATGGCTCAGCTTTTATTTCTGTTTTTACCTTTCTATTTTAAGCAGTAGAGTGTATGTATGTCTCAGTGTTTGGAGGGTTATGTTATAGGGGAAAAGTCAGTGTCTGTACCCAGGGCCTTGTACATGCCAGACAAGTGTTCTACCACTCAGCTGTAGCCCAATTATAAGTCTTAACTTTAAATGAGTAAGTGTATTATGTTTGGATAAACATATTTAAGAAATTTTAGTAAAGATGTGACTGTTAATATATGGTTAAGAACTATGTTTTAGTTGAAAATATCCTATTATACTCAAATCCTTACTACAGTGTTTATTTTTCTTTTAATCAGTTTATGTCTCTTAACCAGTTTGTGTCTCTAACATGGAAGGCAAGGGACAATCTTAAACATCTTTGAATTATGTCTAGTTTTCAGAATAGCTGTTTAATAAAGACTTTAGTTTTATTTTAATTCAAGTGTTGTTTGTATTATTTAAAGTACAATTTCTGCAACACTATATCACTTTACTTTTGATGTACATTTTAAAGTGTATTATCTGCAGCTTTTGCTTTTCAAGTAAAAAAAAATAGATCTGTATTGTTTTCAGTTTTTTCTTAATTTCTAACTATGAAATCATTATGTTATTTTCATAAATTTACCACTGGTATAACATTGTTACCCAGTTACTCCTGTGCTTTGTTTTTTATAATTATCTGGAAATAAAGTATTTCTATTGTTCTTTTGCAGTTTAGATAAAGAATGTTTAACTTGATGCTGGATAAAAATACTCCAGTTTTGCAAGATTGGGTTTTTAAAATTTTTTATTAATTAACAAAAGTTAATAGAATTGGATGAACTATCTCAGTTCCTTTGCTTTTTGGTCTTGTATATACTGCTGGTACACAGATACACACACACACACACACACACACACACACGTTATAAATCTGATCACATCATTTCTTATACATCATAAATAGCTTCTTATGGTTCCAAGAATCAAAGTAAATGGAACTAATTGTTAATAGGCCCCTTTTGTTTGTTTTAGGTACTTTTAAATTTTCTATTTTGAGGTAGCATCTCATTAAGTTCTCTTTTGCCTCAGCTGGGCTTACCCTACCTTCCTGCCTCAACCTCCCAGAGTGCTGGGATTACAGGTACATGCCCCAATCCTTCGATATCAGTTCACATTGTAAAAATTTAGTTTTTGAATTTATATAGATGTTTTTTGCTTATTATAATTTAGTTGAGCCTGATAGAAGAAATTTCTAGAATAAAATAATAAACCTGCAGTTTTATTTTTAAAATTATTTTTATTTTACCAGAAATATGTCAAGAATTTTAAATTGCAAGAATGATTTCTCATCATTATTAGTACAGTATATAGCAAGTACAGTTTAAGGGATGATCAAAATACATGATAAATATTTAAATTTTTAAAAATCTACAGTGAAAGACACATTGCCATTGATTCTAAGTACAGTGTTTATTTTTCTTTTAATCAGTTTATGTCTCTTAACCAGTTTGTGTCGCTAAATAAATCAATCACCAGTTTGTGATTGATTCTAAATAATACTTATTCCATTGTTCTTGCCACTTTCTGTAACTGTTTAGATGTCTTTTTTTATGAGTGTCTTTATGACATGTGATAAAAAGTAGCAAATGTTGTAGCTGACTGCACAGTGGAAAGACAGTCTTCTAAAAACCTTGCATCCTCATTCACCTTATTAATGGAATCTGACGTTTTGGGACTTCCGGCTCTTCCCTAAAGTCAAAATGGGACTTCCGGCTCTTCCCTAAAGTCAAAATGACCATGAAAGGTAAACATTTTTAATTGATTGAGCACATCTAGACAACCATGACAGTGCAATTAGCACATGAGAGTGGACTTCCAGAAATTGCTCTAGAAGTGGTTAGAATGATGGGGTAAGTATGTCTAAAGCAAGGGGTTGGCATTTTGAGGAGTACTAATAGCCATGTATCTTTCACTGTAATATATGAAAAAGTTTTTGTAATGTTCACCATGTTTTCGATCATATCATATATGTACTATAATCAGATAATTCCTTGCAGCTGAGGTCAGGAAGCAGCTATTTGGGAGAATGGGCTAATGTAATTTTCACATAATTTTTTTTGTGTTCTTTATAATCTTTTGTTGTTCCTGTCTTGTGATTTTTTTTTTTTTTTTTTTTTTTTTTTTTTTTTTTTTTTTTTTTTTTTTTTTTTTTTTTTTTTTTTTTTTTTTTTTTTTTTTTTTGAGTATGGGGGTTGAACTCACAACCACATGCTTTCAAGGCAGGCGCTTGTGCCACTGAGCTAAATCCCTGACTGTCTTGTGCAATATTGATATATTGCTTTTAATTTTACCTTGTAAAAATATGAAGAATCAGCAATTAAAACTTTTAAAAAAGACTGTTTACAACCGGGGATTTAGCTCAGCGGCATACACCCCTGCCTGGCAAGCGTGAGGTCACGAGTTCAATCCCTGTTACCAAAAAAAAAAAAAAAAAAAAAATTTTTAAATT